>JAWNOB010000064.1:0-14516 GCA_035046265.1 Drosophila bunnanda | reverse complement strand
AAAAAATTGGGAAAAAATTTAAAAATTTATTTTTCTTCAAACATAGCTAGATCGATTCGCCTGTTGATTCTGATTAAGAATATATATGGCTTATAGGGTCGGAAATGACTCCTTCACAGCGTTACAAGCTTCTGGGTTAAATAACAATATCATTCTTGGTCGATATTTATCTATAATTTTAATGAACAATTGTTCAAAAAATCAAAGCATAAAAATCTCATAACTAAGTCAAAAGTGCATTAATTTTAATTCGGAAAGCTTTTCTATGTTAGTTTTTCTTAGGTTAATAATTCTGCATACTCAATTTAAAATTTTAAAAAATTTAAATTTTTATCAATTTTTTTTTTTAAATTTTAACAATGAAAAAAAAATACCTTAAAAAAATTGGGAAAAAATTTAAAAATTTATTTTTCTTCAAACATAGCTAGATCGATTCGCCTGTTGATTCTGATTAAGAATATATATGGCTTATAGGGTCGGAAATGACTCCTTCACAGCGTTACAAGCTTCTGGGTTAAATAACAATATCATTCTTGGTCGATATTTATCTATAATTTTAATGAACAATTGTTCAAAAAATCAAAGCATAAAAATCTCATAACTAAGTCAAAAGTGCATTAATTTTAATTCGGAAAGCTTTTCTATGTTAGTTTTTCTTAGGTTAATTATTCTGCATACTCAATTTAAAATTTTAAAAAATTAAAATTTTTATCAATTTTTTTTTAAATTTTAACAATGAAAAAAATAGCTTAAAAAAATTGGGAAAAAATTTAAAAATGTATTTTTCTTCAAACATAGCTAGATCGATTCGCCTGTTGATTCTGATTAAGAATATATATGGCTTATAGGGTCGGAAATGACTCCTTCACAGCGTTACAAGCTTCTGGGTTAAATAACAATATCATTCTTGGTCGATATTTATCTATAATTTTAATGAACAATTGTTCAAAAAATCAAAGCATAAAAATCTCATAACTAAGTCAAAAGTGCATTAATTTTAATTCGGAAAGCTTTTCTATGTTAGTTTTTCTTAGGTTAATAATTCTGCATACTCAATTTAAAATTTTAAAAAATTTAAATTTTTATCAATTTTTTTTTTAAATTTTAACAATGAAAAAAAATACCTTAAAAAAATTGGGAAAAAATTTAAAAATTTATTTTTCTTCAAACATAGCTAGATCGATTCGCCTGTTGATTCTGATTAAGAATATATATGGCTTATAGGGTCGGAAATGACTCCTTCACAGCGTTACAAGCTTCTGGGTTAAATAACAATATCATTCTTGGTCGATATTTATCTATAATTTTAATGAACAATTGTTCAAAAAATCAAAGCATAAAAATCTCATAACTAAGTCAAAAGTGCATTAATTTTAATTCGGAAAGCTTTTCTATGTTAGTTTTTCTTAGGTTAATAATTCTGCATACTCAATTTAAAATTTTAAAAAATTTAAATTTTTATCAATTTTTTTTTATTAAATTTTAACAATGAAAAAAAAATACCTTTAAAAAATTGGGAAAAAATTTAAAAATTTATTTTTCTTCAAACATAGCTAGATCGATTCGCCTGTTGATTCTGATTAAGAATATATATGGCTTATAGGGTCGGAAATGACTCCTTCACAGCGTTACAAGCTTCTGGGTTAAATAACAATATCATTCTTGGTCGATATTTATCTATAATTTTAATGAACAATTGTTCAAAAAATCAAAGCATAAAAATCTCATAACTAAGTCAAAAGTGCATTAATTTTAATTCGGAAAGCTTTTCTATGTTAGTTTTTCTTAGGTTAATAATTCTGCATACTCAATTTAAAATTTTAAAAAATTTAAATTTTTATCAATTTTTTTTTTTAAATTTTAACAATGAAAAAAAATACCTTAAAAAAATTGGGAAAAAATTTAAAAATTTATTTTTCTTTCAAACATAGCTAGATCGATTCGCCTGTTGATTCTGATTAAGAATATATATGGCTTATAGGGTCGGAAATGACTCCTTCACAGCGTTACAAGCTTCTGGGTTAAATAACAATATCATTCTTGGTCGATATTTATCTATAATTTTAATGAACAATTGTTCAAAAAATCAAAGCATAAAAATCTCATAACTAAGTCAAAAGTGCATTAATTTTAATTCGGAAAGCTTTTCTATGTTAGTTTTTCTTAGGTTAATAATTCTGCATACTCAATTTAAAATTTTAAAAAATTTAAATTTTTATCAATTTTTTTTTTTAAATTTTAACAATGAAAAAATACCTTAAAAAAATTGGGAAAAAATTTAAAAATTTATTTTTCTTCAAACATAGCTAGATCGATTCGCCTGTTGATTCTGATTAAGAATATATATGGCTTATAGGGTCGGAAATGACTCCTTCACAGCGTTACAAGCTTCTGGGTTAAATAACAATATCATTCTTGGTCGATATTTATCTATAATTTTAATGAACAATTGTTCAAAAAATCAAAGCATAAAAATCTCATAACTAAGTCAAAAGTGCATTAATTTTAATTCGGAAAGCTTTTCTATGTTAGTTTTTCTTAGGTTAATAATTCTGCATACTCAATTTAAAATTTTAAAAAATTTAAATTTTTATAATTTTTTTTTTAAATTTTAACAATGAAAAAAAATACCTTAAAAAATTGGGAAAAAATTTTAAAAATTTATTTTTCTTCAAACATAGCTAGATCGATTCGCCTGTTGATTCTGATTAAGAATATATATGGCTTATAGGGTCGGAAATGACTCCTTCACAGCGTTACAAGCTTCTGGGTTAAATAACAATATCATTCTTGGTCGATATTTATCTATAATTTTAATGAACAATTGTTCAAAAAATCAAAGCATAAAAATCTCATAACTAAGTCAAAAGTGCATTAATTTTAATTCGGAAAGCTTTTCTATGTTAGTTTTTCTTAGGTTAATAATTCTGCATACTCAATTTAAAATTTTAAAAAATTTAAATTTTTATCAATTTTTTTTTAATTTTAACAATGAAAAAAATACCTTAAAAAAATTGGGAAAAAATTTAAAAATTTATTTTTCTTCAAACATAGCTAGATCGATTCGCCTGTTGATTCTGATTAAGAATATATATGGCTTATAGGGTCGGAAATGACTCCTTCACAGCGTTACAAGCTTCTGGGTTAAATAACAATATCATTCTTGGTCGATATTTATCTATAATTTTAATGAACAATTGTTCAAAAAATCAAAGCATAAAAATCTCATAACTAAGTCAAAAGTGCATTAATTTTAATTCGGAAAGCTTTTCTATGTTAGTTTTTCTTAGGTTAATAATTCTGCATACTCAATTTAAAATTTTAAAAAATTTAAATTTTTATCATTTTTTTTTTTAATTTTAACAATGAAAAAAAAATACCTAAAAAAATTGGGAAAAAATTTAAAAATTTATTTTTCTTCAAACATAGCTAGATCGATTCGCCTGTTGATTCTGATTAAGAATATATATGGCTTATAGGGTCGGAAATGACTCCTTCACAGCGTTACAAGCTTCTGGGTTAAATAACAATATCATTCTTGGTCGATATTTATCTATAATTTTAATGAACAATTGTTCAAAAAATCAAAGCATAAAAATCTCATAACTAAGTCAAAAGTGCATTAATTTTAATTCGGAAAGCTTTTCTATGTTAGTTTTTCTTAGGTTAATAATTCTGCATACTCAATTTAAAATTTTAAAAAATTTAAATTTTTATCATTTTTTTTTTAAATTTTAACAATGAAAAAAAATACCTTAAAAAAATTGGGAAAAAATTTAAAAATTTATTTTTCTTCAAACATAGCTAGATCGATTCGCCTGTTGATTCTGATTAAGAATATATATGGCTTATAGGGTCGGAAATGACTCCTTCACAGCGTTACAAGCTTCTGGGTTAAATAACAATATCATTCTTGGTCGATATTTATCTATAATTTTAATGAACAATTGTTCAAAAAATCAAAGCATAAAAATCTCATAACTAAGTCAAAAGTGCATTAATTTTAATTCGGAAAGCTTTTCTATGTTAGTTTTTCTTAGGTTAATAATTCTGCATACTCAATTTAAAATTTTAAAAAATTTAAATTTTTATCAATTTTTTTTTAAATTTTAACAATGAAAAAAATACCTAAAAAAATTGGGAAAAAATTTAAAAATTTATTTTTCTTCAAACATAGCTAGATCGATTCGCCTGTTGATTCTGATTAAGAATATATATGGCTTATAGGGTCGGAAATGACTCCTTCACAGCGTTACAAGCTTCTGGGTTAAATAACAATATCATTCTTGGTCGATATTTATCTATAATTTTAATGAACAATTGTTCAAAAAATCAAAGCATAAAAATCTCATAACTAAGTCAAAAGTGCATTAATTTTAATTCGGAAAGCTTTTCTATGTTAGTTTTTCTTAGGTTAATAATTCTGCATACTCAATTTAAAATTTTAAAAAATTTAAATTTTTATCAATTTTTTTTTAAATTTTAACAATGAAAAAAAAATACCTTAAAAAAATTGGGAAAAAATTTAAAAATTTATTTTTCTTCAAACATAGCTAGATCGATTCGCCTGTTGATTCTGATTAAGAATATATATGGCTTATAGGGTCGGAAATGACTCCTTCACAGCGTTACAAGCTTCTGGGTTAAATAACAATATCATTCTTGGTCGATATTTATCTATAATTTTAATGAACAATTGTTCAAAAAATCAAAGCATAAAAATCTCATAACTAAGTCAAAAGTGCATTAATTTTAATTCGGAAAGCTTTTCTATGTTAGTTTTTCTTAGGTTAATAATTCTGCATACTCAATTTAAAATTTTAAAAAATTTAAATTTTTATAATTTTTTTTTTAAATTTTAACAATGAAAATACCTAAAAAAATTGGGAAAAAATTTAAAAATTTATTTTTCTTCAAACATAGCTAGATCGATTCGCCTGTTGATTCTGATTAAGAATATATATGGCTTATAGGGTCGGAAATGACTCCTTCACAGCGTTACAAGCTTCTGGGTTAAATAACAATATCATTCTTGGTCGATATTTATCTATAATTTTAATGAACAATTGTTCAAAAAATCAAAGCATAAAAATCTCATAACTAAGTCAAAAGTGCATTAATTTTAATTCGGAAAGCTTTTCTATGTTAGTTTTTCTTAGGTTAATAATTCTGCATACTCAATTTAAAATTTTAAAAAATTTAAATTTTTATCAATTTTTTTTTTAAATTTTAACAATGAAAAAAAATACCTTAAAAAAATTGGGAAAAAATTTAAAAATTTATTTTTCTTCAAACATAGCTAGATCGATTCGCCTGTTGATTCTGATTAAGAATATATATGGCTTATAGGGTCGGAAATGACTCCTTCACAGCGTTACAAGCTTCTGGGTTAAATAACAATATCATTCTTGGTCGATATTTATCTATAATTTTAATGAACAATTGTTCAAAAAATCAAAGCATAAAAATCTCATAACTAAGTCAAAAGTGCATTAATTTTAATTCGGAAAGCTTTTCTACGTTAGTTTTTCTTAGGTTAATAATTCTGCATACTCAATTTAAAATTTTAAAAAATTTAAATTTTCACCATTTTTTTTTTAAATTTTAACAATGAAAAAAATACCTTAAAAAAATTGGGAAAAAATTTATTTTTCTTCAAACATAGCTAGATCGATTCGCCTGTTGATTCTGATTAAGAATATATATGGCTTATAGGGTCGGAAATGACTCCTTCACAGCGTTACAAGCTTCTGGGTTAAATAACAATATCATTCTTGGTCGATATTTATCTATAATTTTAATGAACAATTGTTCAAAAAATCAAAGCATAAAAATCTCATAACTAAGTCAAAAGTGCATTAATTTTAATTCGGAAAGCTTTTCTATGTTAGTTTTTCTTAGGTTAATAATTCTGCATACTCAATTTAAAATTTTAAAAAATTTAAATTTTTATCAATTTTTTTTTAAATTTTAACAATGAAAAAAAAATACCTTAAAAAAATTGGGAAAAAATTTAAAAATTTATTTTTCTTCAAACATAGCTAGATCGATTCGCCTGTTGATTCTGATTAAGAATATATATGGCTTATAGGGTCGGAAATGACTCCTTCACAGCGTTACAAGCTTCTGGGTTAAATAACAATATCATTCTTGGTCGATATTTATCTATAATTTTAATGAACAATTGTTCAAAAAATCAAAGCATAAAAATCTCATAACTAAGTCAAAAGTGCATTAATTTTAATTCGGAAAGCTTTTCTATGTTAGTTTTTCTTAGGTTAATAATTCTGCATACTCAATTTAAAATTTTAAAAAATTTAAATTTTTATCAATTTTTTTTTAAATTTTAACAATGAAAATACTAAAAAAATTGGGAAAAAATTTAAAAATTTATTTTTCTTCAAACATAGCTAGATCGATTCGCCTGTTGATTCTGATTAAGAATATATATGGCTTATAGGGTCGGAAATGACTCCTTCACAGCGTTACAAGCTTCTGGGTTAAATAACAATATCATTCTTGGTCGATATTTATCTATAATTTTAATGAACAATTGTTCAAAAAATCAAAGCATAAAAATCTCATAACTAAGTCAAAAGTGCATTAATTTTAATTCGGAAAGCTTTTCTATGTTAGTTTTTCTTAGGTTAATAATTCTGCATACTCAATTTAAAATTTTTAAAAATTTAAATTTTTATCAATTTTTTTTTAAATTTTAACAATGAAAAAAAAATACCTTAAAAAAATTGGGAAAAAATTTAAAAATTTATTTTTCTTCAAACATAGCTAGATCGATTCGCCTGTTGATTCTGATTAAGAATATATATGGCTTATAGGGTCGGAAATGACTCCTTCACAGCGTTACAAGCTTCTGGGTTAAATAACAATATCATTCTTGGTCGATATTTATCTATAATTTTAATGAACAATTGTTCAAAAAATCAAAGCATAAAAATCTCATAACTAAGTCAAAAGTGCATTAATTTTAATTCGGAAAGCTTTTCTATGTTAGTTTTTCTTAGGTTAATAATTCTGCATACTCAATTTAAAATTTTAAAAAATTTAAATTTTTATCAATTTTTTTTTAAATTTTAACAATGAAAAAAAAAATCCTTAAAAAATTGGGAAAAAATTTATTTTTCTTCAAACATAGCTAGATCGATTCGCCTGTTGATTCTGATTAAGAATATATATGGCTTATAGGGTCGGAAATGACTCCTTCACAGCGTTACAAGCTTCTGGGTTAAATAACAATATCATTCTTGGTCGATATTTATCTATAATTTTAATGAACAATTGTTCAAAAAATCAAAGCATAAAAATCTCATAACTAAGTCAAAAGTGCATTAATTTTAATTCGGAAAGCTTTTCTATGTTAGTTTTTCTTAGGTTAATAATTCTGCATACTCAATTTAAAATTTTTAAAAATTTAAATTTTTATACAATTTTTTTTTAAATTTTAACAATGAAAAAAAAATACCTTAAAAAAATTGGGAAAAAATTTAAAAATTTATTTTTCTTTCAAACATAGCTAGATCGATTCGCCTGTTGATTCTGATTAAGAATATATATGGCTTATAGGGTCGGAAATGACTCCTTCACAGCGTTACAAGCTTCTGGGTTAAATAACAATATCATTCTTGGTCGATATTTATCTATAATTTTAATGAACAATTGTTCAAAAAATCAAAGCATAAAAATCTCATAACTAAGTCAAAAGTGCATTAATTTTAATTCGGAAAGCTTTTCTATGTTAGTTTTTCTTAGGTTAATAATTCTGCATACTCAATTTAAAATTTTAAAAAATTTAAATTTTTATCATTTTTTTTTAAATTTTAACAATGAAAAAAATACCTTAAAAAAATTGGGAAAAAATTTAAAATTTATTTTTCTTCAAACATAGCTAGATCGATTCGCCTGTTGATTCTGATTAAGAATATATATGGCTTATAGGGTCGGAAATGACTCCTTCACAGCGTTACAAGCTTCTGGGTTAAATAACAATATCATTCTTGGTCGATATTTATCTATAATTTTAATGAACAATTGTTCAAAAAATCAAAGCATAAAAATCTCATAACTAAGTCAAAAGTGCATTAATTTTAATTCGGAAAGCTTTTCTATGTTAGTTTTTCTTAGGTTAATAATTCTGCATACTCAATTTAAAATTTTAAAAAATTTAAATTTTTATCAATTTTTTTTTTAAATTTTAACAATGAAAAAAAAATACCTTAAAAAAATTGGGAAAAAATTTAAAAATTTATTTTTCTTCAAACATAGCTAGATCGATTCGCCTGTTGATTCTGATTAAGAATATATATGGCTTATAGGGTCGGAAATGACTCCTTCACAGCGTTACAAGCTTCTGGGTTAAATAACAATATCATTCTTGGTCGATATTTATCTATAATTTTAATGAACAATTGTTCAAAAAATCAAAGCATAAAAATCTCATAACTAAGTCAAAAGTGCATTAATTTTAATTCGGAAAGCTTTTCTATGTTAGTTTTTCTTAGGTTAATAATTCTGCATACTCAATTTAAAATTTTAAAAAATTTAAATTTTTATCAATTTTTTTTTTTAAATTTTAACAATGAAAAAAAACCTTAAAAAAATTGGGAAAAAATTTTTAAAAATTATTTTTCTTCAAACATAACTAGATCGATTCGCCTGTTGATTCTGATTAAGAATATATATGGCTTATAGGGTCGGAAATGACTCCTTCACAGCGTTACAAGCTTCTGGGTTAAATAACAATATCATTCTTGGTCGATATTTATCTATAATTTTAATGAACAATTGTTCAAAAAATCAAAGCATAAAAATCTCATAACTAAGTCAAAAGTGCATTAATTTTAATTCGGAAAGCTTTTCTATGTTAGTTTTTCTTAGGTTAATAATTCTGCATACTCAATTTAAAATTTTAAAAAATTTAAATTTTTATCAATTTTTTTTATAATTTTAACAATGAAAAAAAAAATACCTTAAAAAAATTGGGAAAAAATTTAAAAATTTATTTTTCTTCAAACATAGCTAGATCGATTCGCCTGTTGATTCTGATTAAGAATATATATGGCTTATAGGGTCGGAAATGACTCCTTCACAGCGTTACAAGCTTCTGGGTTAAATAACAATATCATTCTTGGTCGATATTTATCTATAATTTTAATGAACAATTGTTCAAAAAATCAAAGCATAAAAATCTCATAACTAAGTCAAAAGTGCATTAATTTTAATTCGGAAAGCTTTTCTATGTTAGTTTTTCTTAGGTTAATAATTCTGCATACTCAATTTAAAATTTTAAAAAATTTAAATTTTTATCAATTTTTTTTTAATTTTAACAATGAAATACTAAAAAAATTGGGAAAAAATTTAAAAATTTATTTTTCTTCAAACATAGCTAGATCGATTCGCCTGTTGATTCTGATTAAGAATATATATGGCTTATAGGGTCGGAAATGACTCCTTCACAGCGTTACAAGCTTCTGGGTTAAATAACAATATCATTCTTGGTCGATATTTATCTATAATTTTAATGAACAATTGTTCAAAAAATCAAAGCATAAAAATCTCATAACTAAGTCAAAAGTGCATTAATTTTAATTCGGAAAGCTTTTCTATGTTAGTTTTTCTTAGGTTAATAATTCTGCATACTCAATTTAAAATTTTTAAAAATTTTAATTTTTATCAATTTTTTTTTAAATTTCAACAATGCAAAAAAAATACCTTAAAAAAATTGGCAAAAAATTTAAAAATTTATTTTTTTTTCAAACATAGCTAGATCGATTCGCCTGTTGATTCTGATTAAGAATATATATGGCTTATAGGGTCGGAAATGACTCCTTCACAGCGTTACAAGCTTCTGGGTTAAATAACAATATCATTCTTGGTCGATATTTATCTATAATTTTAATGAACAATTGTTCAAAAAATCAAAGCATAAAAATCTCATAACTAAGTCAAAAGTGCATTAATTTTAATTCGGAAAGCTTTTCTATGTTAGTTTTTCTTAGGTTAATAATTCTGCATACTCAATTTAAAATTTTAAAAAATTTAAATTTTTATCAATTTTTTTTTAAATTTTAACAATGAAAAAAAATACCTTAAAAAAATTGGGAAAAAATTTAAAAATTTATTTTTCTTCAAACATAGCTAGATCGATTCGCCTGTTGATTCTGATTAAGAATATATATGGCTTATAGGGTCGGAAATGACTCCTTCACAGCGTTACAAGCTTCTGGGTTAAATAACAATATCATTCTTGGTCGATATTTATCTATAATTTTAATGAACAATTGTTCAAAAAATCAAAGCATAAAAATCTCATAACTAAGTCAAAAGTGCATTAATTTTAATTCGGAAAGCTTTTCTATGTTAGTTTTTCTTAGGTTAATAATTCTGCATACTCAATTTAAAATTTTAAAAAATTTAAATTTTTATCAATTTTTTTTTTAAATTTTAACAATGAAAAAAAAATACCTTAAAAAAATTGGGAAAAAATTTAAAAATTTATTTTTCTTCAAACATAGCTAGATCGATTCGCCTGTTGATTCTGATTAAGAATATATATGGCTTATAGGGTCGGAAATGACTCCTTCACAGCGTTACAAGCTTCTGGGTTAAATAACAATATCATTCTTGGTCGATATTTATCTATAATTTTAATGAACAATTGTTCAAAAAATCAAAGCATAAAAATCTCATAACTAAGTCAAAAGTGCATTAATTTTAATTCGGAAAGCTTTTCTATGTTAGTTTTTCTTAGGTTAATAATTCTGCATACTCAATTTAAAATTTTAAAAAATTTAAATTTTTATCAATTTTTTTTTAAATTTTAACAATGAAAAAAAATACCTTAAAAAAATTGGGAAAAAATTTAAAAATTTATTTTTCTTTCAAACATAGCTAGATCGATTCGCCTGTTGATTCTGATTAAGAATATATATGGCTTATAGGGTCGGAAATGACTCCTTCACAGCGTTACAAGCTTCTGGGTTAAATAACAATATCATTCTTGGTCGATATTTATCTATAATTTTAATGAACAATTGTTCAAAAAATCAAAGCATAAAAATCTCATAACTAAGTCAAAAGTGCATTAATTTTAATTCGGAAAGCTTTTCTATGTTAGTTTTTCTTAGGTTAATAATTCTGCATACTCAATTTAAAATTTTAAAAAATTTAAATTTTTATCAATTTTTTTTTAAATTTTAACAATGAAAAAAAATACCTTAAAAAAATTGGGAAAAAATTTAAAAATTTATTTTTCTTCAAACATAGCTAGATCGATTCGCCTGTTGATTCTGATTAAGAATATATATGGCTTATAGGGTCGGAAATGACTCCTTCACAGCGTTACAAGCTTCTGGGTTAAATAACAATATCATTCTTGGTCGATATTTATCTATAATTTTAATGAACAATTGTTCAAAAAATCAAAGCATAAAAATCTCATAACTAAGTCAAAAGTGCATTAATTTTAATTCGGAAAGCTTTTCTATGTTAGTTTTTCTTAGGTTAATAATTCTGCATACTCAATTTAAAATTTTAAAAAATTTAAATTTTTATCAATTTTTTTTTTAAATTTTAACAATGAAAAAAAAATCCTTAAAAAAATTGGGAAAAAATTTAAAAATTTATTTTTCTTCAAACATAGCTAGATCGATTCGCCTGTTGATTCTGATTAAGAATATATATGGCTTATAGGGTCGGAAATGACTCCTTCACAGCGTTACAAGCTTCTGGGTTAAATAACAATATCATTCTTGGTCGATATTTATCTATAATTTTAATGAACAATTGTTCAAAAAATCAAAGCATAAAAATCTCATAACTAAGTCAAAAGTGCATTAATTTTAATTCGGAAAGCTTTTCTATGTTAGTTTTTCTTAGGTTAATAATTCTGCATACTCAATTTAAAATTTTTAAAAATTTAAATTTTGATCCATTTTTTTTATATTTTAACAATGAAAAAAAAATACCTTAAAAAAATTGGGAAAAAATTTAAAAATTTATTTTTCTTCAAACATAGCTAGATCGATTCGCCTGTTGATTCTGATTAAGAATATATATGGCTTATAGGGTCGGAAATGACTCCTTCACAGCGTTACAAGCTTCTGGGTTAAATAACAATATCATTCTTGGTCGATATTTATCTATAATTTTAATGAACAATTGTTCAAAAAATCAAAGCATAAAAATCTCATAACTAAGTCAAAAGTGCATTAATTTTAATTCGGAAAGCTTTTCTATGTTAGTTTTTCTTAGGTTAATAATTCTGCATACTCAATTTAAAATTTTAAAAAATTTAAATTTTTATCAATTTTTTTTAAATTTTAACAATGAAAAAAAAAATACCTTAAAAAAATTGGGAAAAAATTTATTTTTCTTCAAACATAGCTAGATCGATTCGCCTGTTGATTCTGATTAAGAATATATATGGCTTATAGGGTCGGAAATGACTCCTTCACAGCGTTACAAGCTTCTGGGTTAAATAACAATATCATTCTTGGTCGATATTTATCTATAATTTTAATGAACAATTGTTCAAAAAATCAAAGCATAAAAATCTCATAACTAAGTCAAAAGTGCATTAATTTTAATTCGGAAAGCTTTTCTATGTTAGTTTTTCTTAGGTTAATAATTCTGCATACTCAATTTAAAATTTTAAAAAATTTAAATTTTTATCATTTTTTTTTAAATTTTAACAATGAAAAAAATACCTTAAAAAAATTGGGAAAAAATTTAAAAATTTATTTTTCTTCAAACATAGCTAGATCGATTCGCCTGTTGATTCTGATTAAGAATATATATGGCTTATAGGGTCGGAAATGACTCCTTCACAGCGTTACAAGCTTCTGGGTTAAATAACAATATCATTCTTGGTCGATATTTATCTATAATTTTAATGAACAATTGTTCAAAAAATCAAAGCATAAAAATCTCATAACTAAGTCAAAAGTGCATTAATTTTAATTCGGAAAGCTTTTCTATGTTAGTTTTTCTTAGGTTAATAATTCTGCATACTCAATTTAAAATTTTAAAAAATTTAAATTTTTATCAATTTTTTTTTAAATTTTAACAATGAAAAAAAATACCTTAAAAAATTGGGAAAAAATTTAAAAATTTATTTTTCTTCAAACATAGCTAGATCGATTCGCCTGTTGATTCTGATTAAGAATATATATGGCTTATAGGGTCGGAAATGACTCCTTCACAGCGTTACAAGCTTCTGGGTTAAATAACAATATCATTCTTGGTCGATATTTATCTATAATTTTAATGAACAATTGTTCAAAAAATCAAAGCATAAAAATCTCATAACTAAGTCAAAAGTGCATTAATTTTAATTCGGAAAGCTTTTCTATGTTAGTTTTTCTTAGGTTAATAATTCTGCATACTCAATTTAAAATTTTAAAAAATTTAAATTTTTATCAATTTTTTTTTAAATTTTAACAATGAAAAAAAAATACCTTAAAAAAATTGGGAAAAAATTTAAAAATTTATTTTTCTTCAAACATAGCTAGATCGATTCGCCTGTTGATTCTGATTAAGAATATATATGGCTTATAGGGTCGGAAATGACTCCTTCACAGCGTTACAAGCTTCTGGGTTAAATAACAATATCATTCTTGGTCGATATTTATCTATAATTTTAATGAACAATTGTTCAAAAAATCAAAGCATAAAAATCTCATAACTAAGTCAAAAGTGCATTAATTTTAATTCGGAAAGCTTTTCTATGTTAGTTTTTCTTAGGTTAATAATTCTGCATACTCAATTTAAAATTTTAAAAAATTTAAATTTTTATCAATTTTTTTTTTAAATTTTAACAATGAAAAAAAAATCACTTAAAAAAATTGGGAAAAAATTTAAAAATTTATTTTTCTTCAAACATAGCTAGATCGATTCGCCTGTTGATTCTGATTAAGAATATATATGGCTTATAGGGTCGGAAATGACTCCTTCACAGCGTTACAAGCTTCTGGGTTAAATAACAATATCATTCTTGGTCGATATTTATCTATAATTTTAATGAACAATTGTTCAAAAAATCAAAGCATAAAAATCTCATAACTAAGTCAAAAGTGCATTAATTTTAATTCGGAAAGCTTTTCTATGTTAGTTTTTCTTAGGTTAATAATTCTGCATACTCAATTTAAAATTTTAAAAAATTTAAATTTTGATCCATTTTTTATAAATTTTAACAATGAAAAAAAATACCTTAAAAAAATTTGGAAAAAAATTAAAAATTTATTTTTCTTCAAACATAGCTAGATCGATTCGCCTGTTGATTCTGATTAAGAATATATATGGCTTATAGGGTCGGAAATGACTCCTTCACAGCGTTACAAGCTTCTGGGTTAAATAACAATATCATTCTTGGTCGATATTTATCTATAATTTTAATGAACAATTGTTCAAAAAATCAAAGCATAAAAATCTCATAACTAAGTCAAAAGTGCATTAATTTTAATTCGGAAAGCTTTTCTATGTTAGTTTTTCTTAGGTTAATA
>JAWNOB010000063.1:0-62891 GCA_035046265.1 Drosophila bunnanda | reverse complement strand
GAAATAACCCATCAGCGGTCGAAATATAAATAGCAGGGGGCGTCGTGGGGGTTTTCAGCGTCAGCTTTATTCCGCTGCATACATAAGACTGATTTAACATAAAGCCGAGCTCCCGGTCGGTGATGCTCGGAGTGTGAGCGCAAGGCGGGGGACAGAAAGCGTTAGCGGGAGATCGGTGGTGCTCGGAGTGTGAGCGCAAGGCGGGGGACAGAAAGCTCGCTCCTGACCCGAGGCGGCACAGTGGGCCCCTACACGTAAACATCCTGCCCCCCCTGTTGCGATGACACGGATTGCTAAATTAAAGTAGCCGCGGTCATCAGGGTATCCTGGCGAGCGGCGGAAAAATGCCGTGGAGTGGCTGAGGGATCCAGGGGAGTAGCGAATAGTCCTGGAGAGACGTCAACATCCCGAAGCGGATGAAGTTAGGGGCAGACCAGGCATTGGTTGGACTGGACCTCTCGTACGTCTGCCCCCGAAACTTCTGCGTGGTGCGAAGCGAAGGCATAGGATAAAAACTCAGTGGGTTATGCCGTCGTCAAAGCTGTGCGTAGGTGCCGGACTAAGAAAACCCGAACGGCATCAACAAAAGTGTAGCCACTGCGGCGCTAGTTTAGATGGGAAAGATATGTGTATGTTTCAGGTGCGGGATTAAATTGAAGATTCCGGATTTATTGGAGTATGTCTAAACTATTGGTTAATTTCGAAAATTATCAACCGCAGATGTTTTAACTATTTCAGTGCTGGGAGGGGTGGAATCAAAACATCAGCATTTGGTCGTGGACAAAAGCTCACTGGGTTTAGGCGACGGAAGTGGTGCCTATGCGCGGGATCCTAGTAACCAAACGGCAACAACAACACGGCCGCTGCGGCGGCGATGAGTCGAAAAGAATTGAAAACGCTTCGGCGTTTGGGTTTGTTCTGTGAATCGTTTTGTTCACTTCGAATTTTGAAATTATAGATCGGGATTAGTTCCTAGAGTCGTTGGAGGAAGATATCTTAAACATATGGGCACTGACTTAGAGGAACAGTTGTTATGGTTACAGTGGAGCGTCGAGAAGTGGGATGCAATTGAATTTCTTGAACAGGAATATTTGGTATGGACATGGCAAAAAGTACGAGAAAACTATATTGCGGCAGCGGGGACTGTTTGGCGAACAGAGTGAACTACCGAAACAAGTGCAGACCGGCTTTCCGATATTTATTATGCCCCTTTTTCCCGCAACATGATCTTCACTGTTCTCGTGTGGGGTTTTATATGCACGGAATTATGATGTGCAGATGTTAGCATTCGTGTGTGTGTGTATGTGTATATGGGGCTGCACATAGGCCTCGACCGTTGAGAAGTGGGTACAAAATAATAAATAAACAGAACAAGCGCAGTCGCACCTGCGTTGATTGAATTGGATGTCGGTTATGCTTGTACTTGTATAACAAATGTTAATGTCATCAACTGTAAAGCCGCAAATTGTTTAATTGTTTAATCGAAGAGCTGGACTTAAAAGCTCGCGGCGTTATGCCGACGAAAAAGTGATGCCTATGTAGGGCCCCAAGAAACGAAAACTGCAACAAATAGTAATACGAGCTTCTGTGGCGGTGAACGAAATGGAATTAAAGACTCGCGTTGTGTTTGGCCTTTATTGGTGGCGCTTTGCGTACTTTAGGTTTAATTAATAATAATTATTTATAGTCAGAGGGCGTACTGTAGGTTTCTGAAAATCGGAGGTAGAAAATATGATACATGCATATAATTAGAAGTTGGAGTATGGGTAGGGAGCTTGTGTTGGCACAGTGGAGCGTCGAGGAGGTGACTGTATTAAGCTGCGCGAAATATAAAATTGTGTATGGAGACGGCAGAAAAGTCAGGAAACAAATTTGGCGGCAGCGGTGGAAATCGTTCCGCGAGATAGTAAAATTCCCGAAAATAGTGCACACGAGTGTGATATATATAATATATATATATAATATATATATAATAATTCCTTTTTCTGTCTGGTTTATTATTATGGTTACTGTCTATGCACGGATCGGTGTGCATTGTATACATGTATGTGCAAAAAAAGTTCGCCGTTGATGTTGCACATAGGCCTCGGCCGTTGGCAAGCTGATGGGCAACGGAAAATGGAAGAGACGACGAGGAAAATGGCCACGCAGACAAGCGGTCGCCGATCGAAATTTTCGCGGAACGGAGGCGAATGGAAACGGGTACTCTTTACTGCCTTGGTGTCGTAGGAAAACTCGGATGGGGAGTTGACACGCAAAAGAAGGAAATATCTGCAAGAGTGAGTACCGAAATTGTGTGTTCGGCCCACTGTTGCAGATCGACAGTGAAGATAGGCGAAGAAGGAAAGTGGGCACGCTTCCGCCTCTGAGGATGAAATGTTTGGGGGGGCGAAATCCTGCCAGGTGAATCCTTAGAGTGGCCAGATGCGTCCCACGTCGCTAAACGATGAAATCAACCCGTCGGGGTTCGAAAGGAAAAATAGCGGTGTTGCCCTGGGGGTTTTCAGCGTCAGCTTTATTCCGCTGCATAAAGACAGACTGTAACATAAAGCCGAGCTCCCGGTCGCTTTGCTGTTTTTAAAGCGAGAGCGGGAGATTGGTGGTGCTCGGAGTGTGAGCGCAAGGCGGGGGAGCAGAAAGCGAGAGCGGGAGTATGGTGGTGCTCGGAGTGTGAGCGCAAGGCGGGAGCAGAAAGCTCGTCTTCTGACCCGAGGCGGCACAGTGGGCCCCTCACGGAAACATAACGTTTTTTTTTTTTTTTATTTTTTGTTTATAATTTTTTGTAAAAAATGTTTATATTTTTTGCTTTAAAACGTTTAAGTTTTTTATTTTGTAAATGTTTCACGTACACTTGTTGATATGTTGATATTTTTTGTTTTCGTTGGATGTATTTGGATCTTCACTTTGTTTGTTTTTTAAATGTTTTTTTACTTTTTGTTTATATATTTCGTAAATGTTTATATTTTTTGTTTTTAAAATGTTTAAATTTTTTATTTGTTTATGTTTTCTCTATGTATACTTGCAAACTTTTAAAAAATTTGTTAAATAAAATGAAAGCCAGATGTGGTGTTCAAAACGTTTGGAATAACAAACTATTTATCTAAAACTCGGTTTCTAGGACACTGCGTTTAGGTCCTATAGACTCTTTCACATGAGTTTGAAACAACAAGAACTCCAACCGCATTGGAAACAGGTTGTTTTATCTTGGGTGAAGACAGTATGGTTTATCCTTTATATACAAAACCCATCCCATATGTTAGACTAGGGGTCAAGGAAGCATCGAAATTGGGAAGCATCGAAAATTGATTTACCAAGATATGTTTAATGTTTAGAAGAAGGGGATCATTTTGTGTGTTGGGGAATCATTCTTCAATACATTTACATACCATTAGGGTTATATAAGGAAGGAGGATCTTCTTTTATTCCTCAGGGGTCTAGACCCTTGGGTGCACTGATGAAATACCTGATACTTTTTTGGGTACCTATCCATGGAGCTGATCAACTGTTGTACCTTGATTCCATTTGACAAGGGGATTGCTTAGAGTGACCCCTTTTTTTATCATAATGGACCCGGCTCACGGTGACCCTTTCTTCCTCGTCTTCAACGCATTGTGTATCGCAGGTGTGAACAGGCTTCTTGAACGGGTATGAGCGCACAGGTGACATGTGACCTTTTCCCCTCCATCCCTTTTTTGAACGGGCATGAGTGCACAGGTGACATGTGGCTGTTTTTCCCTCCATCCCTTTTTGGTCTGTGATTTGAATCCCCGTGGGAAAATGATTGAGCCTGGATCGAACACGTTTTGATATTGCTCCGTCGCATTCGCACTCGTAGCCGGATCCACTGCGTCCTCGCGGTGCCAGTGTATCTACACACGTTTTCTCACGTGTCCTCACACCATTCAATTACTAACCCTAATCCCTTTTTATTACATCACCCTTTTAGGAGTGACAGGTGTCACTTAACCCTAATTTATCTAATTAATGACCCTAATTAACGATAAAAGATCAAAGCTGTCCCGCTTCTGAGGTTTTCATAATGCATTCCCTGAATTCCAAACCCAATATATCTGATCATATCCATTCTGCTAGAGATTTGAGGGGTTATTTCTGTGTATCTTTTAGCATAGCATCCCAAGACAAACCAGGAATTGTGTAATAATGAGCAGGATCAAGCTCATTTATTTTTAAAACAAATTACTCTACAATTTCAAAATATCACAAACAATAAAACATCATTTTTTGAAAATAAAGCTCAGGTTTCTTTAAGTGATTGACATTCTAGCTATTCTAAACTTTACATGCTGCCTGCTAATCAGCCTCAGAACATTGGGTTTTGTCAAATGACTATAAAAGTTTTCTCGATATGGAGAAAATATTCTTCAAGTTTTCCACCAATCAAAATACCTAGGGGGAAACACCTTTCCTACGAGAGGGGAAAATCTTCTCTGTTAGACTAGAGGACATAAAGCCGGAAAGAGTCTAAAAATCTAATTTCTAATGTATTATTTCCTACAGGTATATATTTGGAAATGGCAATATATAATTCCTTGTTTGTTGGAGTTACATGAATTTCACCTTCGGTTTCCCCGAGCTCTTTCACAATCAACTCTTTATTGTATTTCTGAAAATTATGAAAGTACACTGGAATGAAATTAACTATTTTAAAGTCTAGGTTTCACTCATTATAAGCTGCACATAGAAATCTAACTGTAAAATAACAGTGATTTGGCACTTTGTCATTAAATAGTTGACCTTTGCAAATGTAACAATTAAGCGAATCATTAAATTAGAAATATCCTGTCTAGTTCTATGTTTAGTGGTACTATATTAGTCAAATGATTCTTATATATATCGGACAAATTGGAATGTTAACCATTTTATGAAAGTGTCTTACATTCGCATCTATCTTTAAAACTAACTTATGAAACCAGAACTAAATGCACACTTTATAAAGTATGCAAAATGATATTGCTACATGCTTACTAATTATTCCAGTCTTTTCACTTACTGCTACGACATCGGCTCTAGCACGCATTCAAAATCAAAATACACAATGAGGGAACCTCCAGCTGGCGATTGAAAAATCCGGCGTACTCCAGCTCTGTCGCATTGGGATGTGGTGCTTCGGTGACCACACTGCTACATATTTCCGCACGTTTTTTCTGTCTTTTTCGTTATTTTTTCCAGAACTTGTAGCAATTTCGTTGGAGAAGAATTGTTGCATCTGCCGTTTTCCCAATTGCGAATAGATAATCTAAAAAAGTAATTTTAAAATATTAATTAGTATTTAATTTATATTTATATACTTTTATTTATTTATTTATTTATTATTTATAATTATTTTTATTGTTTGTGTTTTATTTGTACTTACCTTGACATATTTGTAATGTAAACGTAATGTCCAGGCAAACGTCAGCAGTTGGTCCATCCAAAAACAATAAATTAATGTGGTTAGTCTTTTCCACTCCATCCGAATAAAGTGGTCCAATCACTTTATTTTTTTCCTCATCAAATCCAAACACATTTAAACTAATGAGTAAATTTTGAGCTGTAAAGCTTTTCACTTCTTTTACCTTCACTGGGAAATTTAAGCCAGTGAAATCCAACATTATGTTTCCTTGAGATATATTACAGGTGATTTTTATCAACCCTGTATGTTGAGCATCGCTGCGACTTTTCATTTTTGGAAGTCCTCGAAAGAATTGCCTACTTAAAAGATATTTGTCATTGTTTTAGACATTTATAAACCAAATTTTTTTCTTAAGATTTGCTCTCCACTCTGAAATATCCTGATCCTTTGACTGGATTACATTGAACAAGTTTAATTCCACTCTAGGATGCCAGTTAGAGTCTCTATCCGCAATCACTTTCCTGGCAACTGACTCATTTGTACTTCAACTTCTTCTTTATGGAAATAAAAATAACAAATTAAATCGGATGCCTAGACTTAGAAAATGAATGTCATTTTGCTCTGAAATGACTTTGTCTCCACACGTGTATCATGCTGTTTTACAAGCATGTACTCTCCATATTTTGAAGGTTCACTTTGAACAACGTACTGGAGTTTATATTCCTCCATATGAGGAAGTATTACAAGACCCGCTACACTAAGGAATGCAGCAGGGTTTCTATGGGAACTCCCTCATTCACATTCACCACTGACCTAGGATTCGTCCCTTAAAATCCATCCAGAATTTGCTTCATGCTGCCATTCACATGTTTAGTGGGCAGATAATTGATGGTTTTTTCCTGTGCGGATATGATTTTGCCATTCCACACCATGACTGATTGGGATGTTTTGGTTTTCACTATATTTATTTGTTTTTTAAGTATTTTATTATTTTTTGCTTATAATTTTTTGGAAATGATTATATTTTTTGTTTTTGATATTTTGTAAATGTTTTACGCACACTTGTAAACTCAAAAAATTTTTTAAATAAAATGAATGCGAAGACCGGAGTGTTTAAAACGTTTGAAACACAAACTAAAGTGAAATCTGAGTTTCTAGGACACTGCGTTTAAGTCCTATAGACTCATTCACCTGAGTTTGCAACAACAACTTGACCGGATTAGAAACAGGTTGTTTTATCTTGGGTGGTGACTATATGGTTCATCCTTTATACACATCACCCATCCCTTATGTTAGATTAGGGTCATGTTCTTACGTTTAGAAGAAGGGGAACATTTTGTGGGTGGCAAATCATTCTTGAACACATTTAGATACCATTAGGGTTCTTCAGGAATCGGACCCTTGGGTGAGTGTATGAAACACCTCATACCGTTTTTGGGATTGATTGAATGCAGCTTATTACTTTTTAAGCCTCCATTCCATTTTAGAAGGGGATTGCACACAAGTGACCCTTTGTTTTATCGTCAATGAAAATCTCGGTTGACGGTGACCCTTTTCATTCCTCCCTCCCCTTCAATGCAATGTGTGATCGCAGGTGTGCACAGGTTTCTTTAAACGGGCATGAGTGCACAGGTGGCATGTGACCTTTTTACTCTCCATCCCTTTTTGGCGTGTGATTCGATCGTGGGAGGATGATTGAGCCTGGATCGAACACGTTTCGATATCGCTCCGTCGCACTCGCACTCGTAGCCGTATCCATTGCGTCTTCGTGGCGGTTGCGCTTCCCCTCACGTTTTTTCACGTGTCCTCACACCATTCAATTAGTGACCCTAATCCTTTTTTATTACCCTACCCTTTTAAGGGCTGACAGGTGTCACTTAATCCTAATTTATCTAATTAATTACCCTAATTAACGATAAAAAGATCAAAGCTGTCCCGCTTTTAAGGTTATCATACTACTCTCTTTTACTACAACTAGAGAACGACGTGGCCGTTCGCCTCTGGTTACGTACATCTGCCATTCCTGAAAAGGGAGCTGACTCAGGTCTTACCGAGCCCAGATCACTTTTGGCAGCACCTTTCCACCTAGGGAGGATCGCCACCCGGTACAACAATTAATTGACAATATAGTTGAAGAATCTGTATCCGAGTATAATAGCCCTCTTTTATTAGCACCCAAAAAAACACTTCCAGGTTCAGACGTTAAGAAACGGAGATTAGTAATAGACTATCGCCAAATAATTAAAAAATTACTGTCCGATAAATTTCCCCTACCCAAGATCGACGACATTCTAGATCAACTTGGTAGAGCTAAATACGTTTCATGCCTTGACCTTATGTCAGGATTTCATCAAATAGAGCTAGAAGAAAGCTCAAGAAATATAACGTAATTTTCAAGAAACAATGGATCATATCGCTTCACGCGAGTGCCATTTGGTTTAAAAATAGCACCAAATTCATTTCAGAGAATGATGAAAATGGCATTCTCGGGTCTACCACCATCACAAGCATTCCTTTATAGGGACGATCTAATCGTCATTGGATGTTCAGAGCAACATATGATCAAAAACCTAATCAATGTATTTGAACTCTGTAGAAAAAATAACCTCAAATTACATCCGCAAAAATATTCATTCTTTATGAACGAAGTGACATTTCTTGGTCACAAGTGCACAGATAAAGGAATACTTCCAGATGACAAAAAGTTTGATGTCATCATGAATTATCCCGTACCACATGATGCGGACAGTGCTAGACGATTCGTTGCATTCTACAACTATTATCGACGTTTTATAAAAAACTTCGCCGATTATTCACGTCCCATTTTTATGGACAGACGAATGCCAAAAAGCATTTCTGTATTTAAATAAGAAACTTATGGAACCAACCCTGCTGCAATACCCCGATTTTAGCAAAGAATTTTTGCATAATTACTGATGCAAGTAAGCAAGCATGTGGAGCAGTTTTAACCCAAAACTATAACGGACTCCAACTTTCAATTGCATACGCATCGAGAGCGTTCACAAAAGGTGAAAGCAATAAAAGTACTACAGAACAGGAATTAGCAGCAATTCACTGGGCGATATTACATTTTTGACCATATATATATATGGAAAACATTTTATAATTAAAACGGATCACAGACCTTTAACATATTTATTTTCATGGTCAACCAAAGTTCAAAGTTGACACGCATGCGGTTAGAATTAGAAGAATATGACTTTACAGTCGAGTATCTAAAGGGTAAAGACAATTTTGTAGCAGACGCTCGATCCAGGATAACAATATCCGAATTAAAAGACATACAAAATAAAATCCTGACAGTCACTACCAGGTACCAAAGTAGACCGACCGAATTTCTGCGCAGAAAATAAAAAATTTGAATTGCCAAGGCAATCTACAGAAAAAGCTTCTCAGCCCAACGTATACAACGTCATTAATAATGACGAAGTACGTTAAGTAGTGACCTTGCATATAAAAGATATGCTATGTCTCTTTAGACATGGTAAGAAAATTATAGCAAGAATAGATATTGGCGATATATACACAAATGGAAATATTGATTTAGGTCAACTGAAGTATATCCCTCGTTGTTCCTCGTCGTTGGTTTGGGGTAGTTTAAATTAACATTTCATTTAAAAGATTTGGGTTTTTTATATTTGGATTTTTATTTAGTTGGAGCAGCAATGGTGCCGCTCCAATGATCGAAATGTCTCTGATTTTTACAATATTCTTTAAGTCTAATTAAAGCTAGGTCTCATAGCTGCGCTGCTCGCAGGCAGCGGCAGAGAGACGGCTATGTATCTATATACTTATATATATATTGCTATGCGCTCTCAAGTGTAGGCGCGAGGGGTATGCATTTATGCTATCCGTTCGTTGCATTTATGCCGACGCTAGCATTTCCTGGGTGTGGGCTAGCCATAACGATCGGATTACATTTCGGCCACTTAGGGGTTATGACCGGTACTTGAAATATGTAAACACTGCAACAAAGTGTTACGCACTGTAAGTATTTTCGGTACAGTGGGTATTCAATATATGTGCATACTACATCTCCCTCCTTTTGAAAAATAACGTAATATAATAAAGTTATTTTTTATAATAAAAATTTCTAATTAATACATTTTTTTTTTATTTTTTTTTTTTTTTTATTTTATCAGAATCAAAGAAAATGAAATTATTAAAAAATATGTTTATTTATTTATTTATATATGTGTGTCTTTGTATGGCCATACTAAGTACAATTTATGAAATAAAGATTTTTAATCTATCCTTATGAACTGTTTGTTTCCTATGTTTATTATTTGTTATTATAAGGTTGTCTCTATCTCCTATTTCCGTTACTATATACGGACCTGTATATTTAGGATCTAACTTATGACCTGTCTCGTTTTTTAATAAAACTTGGTCACCTACAGATATATCTATATCCCTTACTTTATGGTCATATAGTATTTTATTTCTATTCTTATTTGCTTCTAACATAACTCTAGCTCTTTTATTGGCTACTTCTAATCTATACTTACTCTCCTTAGCATAGTCATCTATATTATATAGTGCTTCTATACTATCTATGCTATTAAAATGTTTCGGTAGATTACTTGTTTTACCGAATACTAGCTCATATGGACAATAAGTATGTGCCATAGAGGGGGTCGTGTTGAAACAAAAGACAAAATATTGAAGCCATACGCCCCAATCAGTTTTATCAACCGATATGTAAGATCGTATGTACTCATTGAAAGTTCTATGACTTCTTTCTATTGTTCCAACTGTCTGGTGGTGGTGTGCTGTGGATGTAATATTTTCAATATTTAAATATTTGCACAAATCGTCTATAATTGAATTCTTATATTCTGTTCCCATGTCCGTAATGAACGTCTTCACGGGACCGTACTTCAGAATAAAAGATTCAAATATTGCTTTAGCGACAGTATTAGCATTTTTATTTGGAACTGGTATGGCAACTAAATACTTAGTTAAATCACATATTAAAGTGACTGCATACTCATTGCCATTTTCTGATTTTGGCAGTGGACCAATGGTGTCCACTATCACTCTGTCGAAAGCATTTATTGGTGTGTTTGTAATTGTTAAAGGAGTCTTTATGTGTGTAGTTATTTTGGCTTTCTGGCATTTTTGACATTTTCTTACTCATTTTCGTACTCAGTTATATCTTTAGACATGCCTTTCCAGTAATAGTGTCTTTTTACTTTGGCCAAAGTTTTCGATATGCCAGTATGACCTCCTTGAATTGGATCATCATGAAATGTAGACAAAATTGCTTCTTTTTCTTTGAAATTTGTTATTTGGGTCACCGGGTTGAGTAGCGCTACTCTTAATGTTTTCAAGATTTTATTGCCCATTAGTTTAAAATTATCTATTGAAATATGTTCAAAGATATTTTCCCACGGTGCCACTTTGAGTTGGCTGATTTTATGTATACCGGCTTGCATTTCAAGCCTTTGGAAAAATTGAGTCAATAACTCCATTAGTATATAAATCGCTAACATCATATCTTGCAGTAATTTTTCTGCCTTGTTTAAATAAACAAAACGAATTTTTTATCTGCAAGGTCACTACTTTACGTACTTAATCATTGTTTATGACGTCGTATACGTTGGGCTTAGAAGCTTTATTTAAAGATTGCATAGGCAATTCTTGTTTTTGATTTTCCGCGCGGAATTTTTGTCTACTTTGATATCTGGTAGTGACTTTCAATACATTTCTAGTTATATTTTGTAGATCTTTGATGGTTATCCTTGATAAAGCATCAGCTACATAATTATCTTTTCCCTTTAAATATTCGACTGTAAAATCATATTCTTCTAGTTCGAGCCTCTTACGTGTCAGTTTAGAACTGGGATTGATCATTGAGAAAAGGTATATTAAAGGTCTGTGGTCTGTTTTTATTAAGAAATGTTTTCCATATATATATGGTCTGAAATGTAATATCGCCCAATGAATTGCAGCTAATTCCTGCTCAGTAGTGCATTTGTTACTTTCACCTTTTGTAAATGCTCTTGATGCGTATGCAATGGGAAGTTGGAGACCATTATGATTTTGAGTTAAAACCGCTCCACATGCTTGCTTACTTGCATCTGTTATTATACAGAATTCTTTAGTGAAATCTGGGTATTGTAGCAAGGTAGGTTCCATAAGTTTTGTTTTTAAGTATTGAAATGCATTTTCGCACTCATCCGTCCATTTAAAAGGAACATTCTTTTTACATAATCTTGTTATGTGCCGCGAATAGTCGGCGAAATTTTTTATAAAACGTCTATAATAGTTACAAAATGCTACGAAACGTCTAGCACTGTCCGCGTCGTGCGGAACGGGGTAGTTCATAATGACATCGTATTTCTTGTCATCTGGAAGTATTCCTTTATCAGTGCATTTATGACCTAGAAAAGTCACTTCATGCATAAAAAATGAACATTTTTCTGGATGTAGCTTTAGGTTGTATTTCCTACATTTCTCAAAAACATCTGTTAAGTTCTTAAGCATATGTTTTTCGGAACAGCCAATTACTATTAAGTCATCCATATAAAGAAATGCTTGAGAAGGTTCTAGACCAGAGAATGCAATAGTCATCATTCTTTGAAACGAATTAGGGGCTATTTTTAATCCGAAGGGTAATCGCGTGAAACGATATGAGCCGTTGCTCGTTGAAAAAGACGTTATATCTCTTGAACCTTTTTCTAGTTCAATTTGATGGAATCCGGACATTAAGTCAAGACATGAAAAGTATTTTGCTCGACCTAGTTGATCCAAAATGTCATCAATTCTAGGTAATGGGAATTTATCAGATAGTAATTTTTTATTTATCTGGCGGTAGTCAATTACTAATCGCCATTTCTTTACATTTGATCCGGGGGATGATTTCTTAGGAACTAGTAACAATGGGCTATTGTATTCAGATACTGACGGTTCGACGATCCCGTCAGAGATTAATTTACCTACTTGCTTTTGTATTTCGTTCACCTGACTATGTGGGCTTCGATAGTTCTTTATATATACGGGTTCATCATCTTTTAATCTCAGTTTCTGTTCATAGAAATTATTTGTGGTTATTGATTCGGTTTCCAATCCGAATATATCGCTATACTGGGTGCATAAGCTAGAAAGCTGTGACTTGAACTGTGGAGGGAAGTTTTTTGAAAGTTGTGATAGTACAGATTTTTTTCTATTGTCTGAATTTGTGTTGACTACATCGTAGTTCGAAAGTGATTCATATGTTAGGTTATTAGTACGGACTAATTGGTCGGTATTTGTTGTGTTTAGTAGTCTTATGAAGGCATTATTAGGTGTTGCTATGGTATTTGCAATATAAATGCCATGCTGAATTTCCTGATTTGGAATGAATACACTGTCTTCTTTTGAGTTAAGCTCAATTTTCCGAATAACTTGGGATCTTGCTGGCAGAAGTATTGAATTATTGCCAGAACTATAAGTTATTGGTACAATAATTGGAAATTTTAAATTGTTGGGTCTAATTATAAGCCAATCTTCAGATGGCTTGAAGTCTAATTGACAGTTGAATTTTTTTATAAAGTCGATGCCTATTATTCCATCGCATGGAATTGGGAAATGTGAATTTAGGATATGAAAATCGTGTGGAATTATGTATTTAGTTGTCTGTATTTCCAAAGAAACTAAACCTTTGGATTTGGTTATTTCTTGACTTATGCCTTTTATGTCTATGATGTGATCATCTTGGATGTTTTGGAAGTTATCCGAATTTTCTTTTAAAATGGAAATATCTGCACCTGTATCTATTAAAAAGAAAAGCTCTTTTCCAGTAGCTACATTGAAAAATGAAACGAATATATTTTGGATGAGATTAATGGTGTGAACTCTGACTTCTTTTATTGTTGAGTATTTAAAGGGCTTTGGGAGTTTCCCGAAGTGTTTTGTTTAGTATTTTGTGTAATTCTGACATTACTTTGATTATTGCCATTGGGGCCTCGGTACGAGTTTCCACCGCCTCTATAGTTTCCTCTATATTGGCCTCGTCCTCCCCTGTTATTTTGGTAATTGTTGTTGTAGTTATTGTAATTACCACGGGAATTACCTCTATAATTTCCACGTCCGCGATTTGAGCCGCGCTGTGAATAATTCTTGAAATATAGGACAGTATTTGACTGTCCAGTTGCTTCAGTGCAACTATTGACAAATTTGGTAACAACATCGTTCATAGTACTAAAGGTGCCAGCTTGCATGATAAGTTTTACCTTATCGATTGTGCAATTTTTAGTCATTGCTTTGACTGCATGCTGCGTGGAATAACTTCTGGCTAGCTCTAAAGGTAAACCATCCGTTATATATGCACCTTCTAAGGCTTTCGCCATCTGCTCAATTTCTTGTGAATATTGGTTAGCAGTTTTGTTGCGCTGCTGTAGGTTCATCAGCTTCGCTGATAATACTTCAACAGTTTCGCCCTTGACGTTGCTTCTTAGTTTAGAAATCACTTCAGTAATTGTTGTTTCATTACCGATTAGATTTCTGGCGACACCTTTTAGCTTTGTTTTTATTATGGATATAGCTAATTCTTCGTGCTCGCCTTTTATTGATTCTATTATTTGTAAAGCATCAATGAAACTTGTTAAATTTTCAGCCTTACCATCAAAAACTGGTATAAGCTTGGATGCTGTATTAATAAAATCAATATTTGATTGTGCCATTGTGACAAAGTTATTTATTTTGTGTTCTATTACACTGGAGGTATCTGAATCTGTTGAATTGTCCAGATCAGTGTATACCGCTGGAATAGTAAGATTATTCAAATCTTCATCCTCTATTTTGAGGTTTACTTTGGGAAGCTCTTCTGACTCTGATTCATTCGCTTCTGTCGATTCTGGGTCAGGTGCAGTGTCAACTGCAATTGGGGTGTTTAGAACGGTTGGTACCGATATTTCTAAACTGTACTTTTGTTTAACAAATATTAAGTTAGATCGTAGTCGAATCAAAAGTTTCGATACCTGTGACCAATGATCTTGATTTAACCTTTCCCTGTGATTATGTATTAGCATTCGTGCTTCATTAAAGCAGTCTACTAATATTTCAACATGCTTCCTAAGCGTGTTCTTTTGGATAGGTCTATTCTGGGTTAGTGACTTATATGATCTGTCAAAATTAGTTTTAATGTTTGATAATTCTGTGTACAATTTGTTCCATTCCATGCCTTTAGTTTGGCCGTACTTTGTGAGAGGAATATATTGAAATATTTTATATTTTTATTTTATTTTATTTTATTTTATTTTATTATTTCATTTTCTTAGATTTGTAGGTGTTAACATTTATGTGTAATCTGTTGTTTTTTTCTTATTCTTATTTATTTTGCTCCTTATATTTTATCCAGGTCATTTCCCCGGCTCATATACCTTTTTTTCAGACAATTATTATGCAGCTTGTAAATCTTTTAAAAAACAGCGGCGCACATAATAACAACAATGATTATTAAAAGTACATGTACCCAATATAGATCAACGTTGGCAGTTTCTACCTTGTTGATGACATTGGCAGTGGAATCCACTGTTTTTATATCCAACGTCATTTTGGTGGGTTTTGCATATACTTTTATTTGTGTTTCATTACAATTATAAAGGTCTTCTGTTGGCAATTTACTTATCGCATTACTGCGCATTTAAATTAACAAGTTTCCTACCTAGTTTTTTTTGCGTAGCTTTACAGGCTACACGTCTAATCGAGCAGAAAAGGTTCCGCTCAATTTTACAAAATATTATATTATGGATATATAAAAAAAATATGCATCGCAGTGCAATCAAAAAAAATTATGCAGCGCAGTGCATGGGGAAAAAAAAATTTTTTTTTTTTTCAGGCTTGGTTTACTTCTTCCTTCCACGTCAGCTGGTCGTCGCCGGTTTGGCTACGCTGACGCTCCCTCGAGGGCGCAGGTGACGGTAGTGCCTCCCACGCTTGCTGTTAGCTGCTACTCTTCCGGGTTGGTCTTCGTACTAGTCTTCGGCTTAATGCATGTGCTATTGCATGCTGCAGAGTTGAGAGGTCCGGGGCAGTCGTTCGGGCAGACCTGTGGTCGTTTCGGCAGGGGCTTGGAAATATTTTGTTTCGCTATTAGTTTTTGGTTTTTTGGTTTTGAAAAATAAGCCGGTATATTAAAAATAAGCCAATTAAAAATAGCACCGTGGGAAAATATCTTTGAAAAAATTTCAAAAGATAATTTCAAAAATATGGGCAATGAAATATTGAACACATTAAGAGTAGCGCTATTCAACCGGGTGACTATAATAAATAAAAATAAAGAGAATGAAGCTATATTGTCTACACTACATGATGATCCAATACAAGGTCATACAGGCATTACAAAAACCTTGGCCAAGGTCAAAAGACATTATTACTGGAAAGGTATGACTCGTTATATAACACAGCATATCCAGAAATGTCAAAAATGCCAGAAATCAAAAATAATAAAACATAATAAGGCCCCATTAACCATAACTGAAACACCAGTAAAAGCTTTTGACAGAGTTATAGTGGATACAATTGGTCAGTTACCAAAGTCAGAGCAAGGAAATGAATATGCAGTCACACTTATATGTGACTTGACAAAATATTTAGTAGCTATACCAGTTGCAAACAAAAGTGCAACAACAATAGCAAAAGCAATATAAGAATCTTTTATTCTCAAGTATGGTCCAATGAAGACGTTCATTTCGGACATGGGAACGAAATATAAGAATTCAATTATAAATGATTTGTGCAAATATTTAAAAATACAAAATATAACATTAACTGCACATCATCACTGTTTACGTGAGGGGCCCACTGTGCCGCCTCGGTTCAGGAGCGAGCTTTCTGTCCCCCGCCCTGCGCTCACACTCCGAGCACCACCGATCTCCCGCTCTCGCTTTAACGAGGCAAAGCGACCGGGAGCTCGGCTTTATGTTAAGTTATGTTAAGTTAGTCTTATGTATGAAGCCGAATAAAGCTGACGCTACCCCACGACGCCCCCGCTACATTTTTCTACTTCGAACCCCGACGGGTTATTGCACCGTTTGCGACGTGGGACCTATTGGCCAAGTTTAAGGACTCACCTGGCAGGATTCGCCCCCCCCCCAACATTTTGGTCCTTCGAGCCGGATTCTGGAAGGATATCCTCCACATCACCGGCATATCCGCCAAGCTAAGTACGACTTTTCCGTATTATCCAATCTTCACTGTCGATCTGCAACAGTGGGCCGAACACACAATTTCGGTCGCATTTTTGCAAAGATCTGTTGCGTGTCAACTCCCAGTCCGAGTTTTCCCGACACCAAGACAGTGAAGAATTACAATTTCCATTCGCCTCTGTTCCGCGAAAATTTCGATCGGCGACCGCTTGTGAGCGTTGCCATTTTCCTCGTCGTCTCTTCCATTTTCCGTTGCCCATCAGCTTGCCAACGGCCGAGGCCTATGTGCAGCCATACAACGGCGAACTTTTTTTGCACATACATGTGTACATATGCACACCGATCCGTGCATAGATAGTGAACAGTAAAATAAGTGTAGCGGACAAAAGCAATTATTATATATATTATATATATATATATATATATATATAATATATATATATATTATATCGGGCCGCTGGTGTGCGCTGCTTTCGGGAGTTTTACTCTGTTCGCAGAACAGGCTACCGCTGCCGCCAGATTTGATTTTTTGTGCCGTCTCCATACACAATTTTCTGTTCGCGCAGCTTAATACAGTCCACTCCTCGACGCTCCACAGTGCCAACACAAGCTCCTACCCATACTCCAAATTAATAATTCCATATATGTATGATATTTTCTACCTCAGATTTCAGGAATAACAACATATAAAAATAAATAACCCAAACCCATATAATATTAAAACCAACTATTAAGTAAATCTAAAGTGAGCCAAACGCCACAAATAAAGTTCCTACGCAACCGCGAATGTTTAATTCTTTTTCAATTTCGCCGTCGCAGAGGCCGTGTTGTCGTTGCTGTTTTGCTTGCCGTCGGCATAACGCAGCGCGATTTTTATTCGCGACCAAGAACAGAGCTTTTAAGTCCAGCTCCTCGGATTGGAATAATTAAACATTTGCGGCTTGCAGTGTACGACATTAACATTTGTCCGACGAATACCAGCATAACCAACATCCAAATTCAATCCGCACCGGTGCAACTGCGCTTGTTCTGTTTATTTATTATATCTCATTCACTTCGCCGCCGCAGAAGCCATGCGTGTTGTTGTTGCCCCTTAATTTCCGGCCATCATATCAGCACCGCTCGCCGTCGGCATAACCGAGCTTTTAAGTCCAGCTCCTCGGCTGGGAACAATTAAATCCACAGCGCTTGGTTTGTTTATTTATTATTTCTCATCCACTTCGCCGCCGCAGAAGCCGTGCGTGTTGTTGTTGCCGCTTAAACTCTCGCCATCATATAGGCGAGCTTTATTTTCCCGAGACTAAGAACTGAGTTGTTTATTAATTCCACCCGTCCAATGCTGCACTCATCAAAATCTCACTGATTGATTTAATTCTGATTCCTTTGATTTGTTTGCAGAAACCCGACCCGTACGTGGCGGCCTGGGCTCATCTCAATAATTAACAATAAATACGTATCTACAGTTAGTATCTCCATTCGATTGCGTTTAGTGTGACCGTCCTCCCGCTCGACAATTGGCAAGCACTGATCAGCAGCGTTTGCTTCCTAGAATGCCCACGGGAGACGATAAGAAACCGCGTCCGATTCCCTCCATCCGTTTGGATAGGTCCCAATCCGCATCCCCGCGGGCGTCTCAACTGAAGCCAAAGGCTACCGCTGCCATTCCAAGAGCAAGGAGCGACGAATCCGTCGACACACTATCTGGGTCCTCGCCTAGATTAACTCGGTCAGTAGTCAAAATGGCACAAAAAGCGATAGACGTCGCTCTCAAACGATTTATTGCCACAACAGACCGTGTCAGTCAATTCGAGGCAAATCTCCACACCCCGGGCACACCGGAGACTGAACAATTTTCCCCCTTCATGTGTAAAGTCCATAGGGACCAAATAAGGGCCCTGTGGGAAAAGGTGGAGAAAAGTTATGAGAGCTGCTCCGAACTGCTCTCCGCGTCAGACGACGGCGCGGACACCTCGACAGTGCTGGAGTCAAAGTACAGCTACTGCTATTCCGTTTATTCGAAGTGTGTTGCCAAACTTGAGGAAACAATTTCACAAGCCGCCTCTCAGTCTGATTGGGCGGCTAATAGTGTCCACACACCCGCTCCCACCGGGTGTCGTTTGCCACCAGTGGACACAGAGGTTTTCGCGGGCGACTATCTTCGTTGGCCCACTTTTAGAGACCTGTTCACGGCGATTTACATACACAACTCTCGTATCACCCCGGTTGAGAAGTTGTTCCACCTCCTTTCCAAGACCAGTGGCGACGCGAATGCCATCGTGTCCAAGGCCCCCCTCACCAATGAAGGGTTCGCCTCAGCATGGCGAAGCCTCACCGAACGCTTCGAAAATCGACGGTTGCTGGTCAACAGCCAGATCCTCTTCAATATCCAGGCTGTGCCTCAGGAATCCGGAGTCGCGCTGAAGGATCTGCAGGGCACAATTCAAAGCTGCCTGGCAGCCTTAGAGATGTCTTCGATTCAAGTCGAAGCTTGGGATTGTATCCTGGTCTATATGGTGTCCACCAAGCTTCCCAAAATCACACTTTCGCTGTGGGAGCAATCCATCCACAATAAAGCCGAAATTCCAACATGGAAGGAGTTAGATGTCTTTTTGACAGAGCGTCATCGCACCCTGGAGGCCATCGACGACGTTAGGCCTAGCGGATCCGGGCCAGTTCCGCCGAGATCGGCACCCACGAGCGCGCCAATTCGCAGGCTCAACTCGTACGAGACCCGAGTGGCTTCTGCCCCCAAGGGGTGCGATCTCTGTCCTGGCGAGAATCATCCTGCTCGATTATGTCCACGTTTTCTTGAAATGGATGTGAGTGGTCGCTCCGACTATATCAAGAGGAAGCAGCTCTGCCTAAACTGTTTCGCACGAGGGCATCAGCAACGGGACTGCACGAGTGCCCACAGCTGCTCTATCTGCCATAGCCGGCATCACACTCTTCTACACCGCGGTAACCCCTTCGCAACCGCTCCAAGTCCGTCGGCGTCAACGAGACACCAACCCGAATCCACTCCCAGCGGTTCCGGTGGCTCAGACGAACATTCTGATGTACAAGTGTGCTTCGCTTCTGGTTCGGGAGCCGTCCTATTGGGCACCGCCCTCATTAACGTGTGTCATCTCGGGTGGAATTTCCAAGCACGAGCCTTAATAGACTCAGGGTCCGAAGCGACTTTCATCACGGAAAGGCTGTTCAACTTGATTAAGCTCCCTTTCAAGACAATTCAAGCCCAAATCTCCGGCCTTAATCAGTCCATTTCTGCGCAGTCTACCAAATTATGCCACTTTTCAATTCGGTCACCTGCCAGACCCGGGTTACAATTAGAGACTGCAGCATATGTGCTGCCGCAACTGGCTGGCACCCTGCCATCGTACCCGATTCCGCGTGATCTTCTAAAGGGGCTGCCCGACGTCCCCTTGGCAGACCCCAAGTTCTTCGAGAGCTCCCAAATTGACGTACTGATAGGAGCCGATATTCTGCCGTCTATCCTCCTTGGCAACTTCAAAACTAACATCTGCGGGTCGCTCCTCGGACAGGAGACTATTTTTGGATGGGTGCTGACAGGCCCTTTGTCTCCTGCCTCCCCCCGCAGTGTGAGTGCCTTCTCCACACGAGTGGCTTGCAGCCAAGACGATTCGCTGGACCAGCTTCTCACAAAATTCTGGGAGGTGGAGGAAAGCCCCACACGTATCGTCCCGGAAGCTGATGAGGTCGGCGAGCGCAATTTTGTCCAGACTACTCTGAGGAATGAGGGTGGCAAGTATGTCGTGGCGCTCCCCCTGCGTGACCCCGAGCACATGGGTTCCGAACTAGCGTCCTCACGATCGCTCGTCCTGACCCAGTTCCTGCGTAACGAGCAACGCCTTAAAAAAGACCCCCCCCTAAAGGCCCGGTATGACGCAGTAATTCAAGAATACCTCGACTTGGGTCACATGAAAGGAGTTTCTCCAACAAGCCATTCAGCTTCCTACTATCTTCCGCACCATGCGGTGTTCATTCCGGCAGTCAGACCCAGCACGATGTCTCCGCGTCCACGCACCGCTATCGCACAAGAGGGCAGATGTACTCGAGGTATTTTGTCCTACCGTTGCCGAGTCTGCCGGGGGATCCACCCACTGCGAAAATGCCGCCGTTTTTTGCACCTGAGCGCTGAGAAGCGGCTTCAGGCAGTACTGGCTAACCGCTACTGTCCGAGCTGTCTGGCCCACGAGCATTCGGACGGAGCATGCCGGCGAGGGGATTGCTGCAAAACGTGCGGCCAGGACCATCACACCTTGCTCCACCTATCCGAGCGACCATTGTCGACGCGCCGGCCTCGGCAGAATGCGCGCCGGTCTCGGGACGCCGTCGCCCCTTCTCGGCAACCGGCAGCAGCACCCCGGACGCCCTCAGCCACTCCACGGCATTTTTTCCGCCGCTCGCCAGGATACCCTGATGACCGCGGCAACGACCATTTAGCAATCCGAGTGATTGCAAGGGGGGGCAGGATGTTTACGTGAGGGGCCCACTGTGCCGCCTCGGTTCAGGAGCGAGCTTTCTGTCCCCCGCCTTGCGCTCACACTCCGAGCACCACCGATCTCCCGCTCTCGCTTTAACGAGGCAAAGCGACCGGGAGCTCGGCTTTATGTTAAGTTATGTTAAGTTAGTCTTATGTATGAAGCCGAATAAAGCCGACGCTACCCCACGACGCCCCCGCTACATTTTTCTACTTCGAACCCCGACGGGTTATTGCACCGTTTGCGACGTGGGACCTATTGGCCAAGTTTAAGGACTCACCTGGCAGGATTCGCCCCCCCCAACAATCACCAAACTGTCGGAACAATAGAAAGAAGTCATCGAACATTTAATGAATATATACGATCCTACATATCAGTTAATAAAACTGACTGGGACTTATGGCTTCAACATTTTGTTTATTGTTTCAACACAACCCCTTCTATGGCACATAGCTATTGTCCATATGAATTAGTATTTGGAAAGACAAGCAGTCCACCAGAATACCTTAATACCATAAGTAGTATAGAACCTATATACAACATAGATGATTATGCTAGAGAAAGTAAATATAGATTAGAAGTAGCTTATAAAAGAGCAAGAAATAGGCTTGACTTAAATAAACATAAAAATAAGAAATTATATGATTCAAAAGCGTAGGAGATACTTTTATCCATAGGAGGTAAAGTTTTACTAAGAAATGAAGTAGGACATAAGCTAGATTTCCAATACACAGGGCCCTATAGAATAGAAAAACTCGAAGACAGAGATAATATAATTATATCAGGAAACAATAACAAAAAACAAACAGTTCATAAGGATAGAATAAAAATTTTTTATTCTTAACGGTAAAATATTACCTGTTTTAAACTTTAATAAAAACCCGATTCAATGCAAAAATAAATATATAAAAATTTACATAAAAATAAATATAACAAAAAAAATTTTTAAAGTAAAAACACAAAATCAGTATAAAAAAAAATTATTATTACATAATATTCAAATTTTATATTTCATAATAAGCAAATATGTAACATAAAATAATTTCTCTTAGTTACGTTATTTTTCAAAAGGAGGGAGATGTATTTTGCGCATTTATCCCTACTGTACTTATATACATCACTAAGCCATACATAATTTATATGTATGAATACATTGTGACACTTTATTGCAGTGTTATTGTAAACATCCCAATTCAAGTGCATTTGTAACATGATCACATATATGCGCTATGAACTTAAAGTGCTGACCACGCGTTTCCTCGCTGGCCGTCGCACTTTTACATACATAACAAAGAGCGCGCATAACACATCCCGTCAGCCAATATTTATGTTTACCGGCAGCGCAGAAACGCGGCTTAGCCTAAGCATAGCCTTAATGATTTTGTACAAAACAGATATTGTCCAACAATTGGAGCGACACGTACATGTTGCTCCTAAATAAAGATCACCAAACTAAACCATTGTGTTTTACACTACAAAGGATATTATAAAAATATGACATTAAAAGTTCACCACACTTTTAATCATCATAAGCCAGGCTACGGCGTAGTTTGACTTCCTGAGTTGCATGTTTCTTCGAGGAACTCTAACCGTTGCACATTACTCAAATTATTGTTCTTGTGTATGATGCTCGTGAAGGCGTTATAGTATCCAGGCCAGTTCACACACTAATCGGAGAATCTGGAAAGTGACATCTGTGGCATGTTCACTCGCACTTCCGGGTCGGCACCCCCGAATCTCGGATCCAAGTTGGTCCAAGTCTTTCGTGATGGCGTAATTGTCGTCCATACAACGGTCCTCGAATTCCGATTCGAAATTCTTCCCAGCATAGCTTAATCCCACAAGCCCTTCAAGATTCCCGATCGCGGAATCCATCTCCCGAAACGCGTTTCTTATTTCTTCTTCTTGTTCTAGACGTTTCTTTAAATGCAAATGCAAAAATGCAAAATTGCGAATCCTTCGTAAAATTCTGCAACGTCGATTAAAAAAATTGGTAACGATTTGCCTGCAAATAAGCTAATTGCTCCAAAGTCGACCCCTCCAAATTAGGTTTCATGATAACGAACATAAAACGAATTTAGCGCAACTCACAAAAACAAATAAGGTAAAAAGAAAAATTCGGTAAATTCTTGTCCGACACATAACTTATTCACTTACTCCGTTTACACAAAAGATTCCACCCCCAAGAAGCAGCCAAATAGAAGACAGCGTCGTGAAAATTCCACGCCTTGCAGCTGCGGTGCCTGTGCATCATCGTCTAACGTCCCGTGTTTCGAGAAGCCTATGCCTATGTATCGCAAACCTCTTTTTGGGCAATCCGCGCCCTCGGAATCTATTTACACTCTAAATTGTCGAATTTAAAGATTTGCAGTTTCCTCATGAGCTACCATGAATAGTTGTGTCCCCTTGTATAAATTAGTAAGATATGGGTGGCAGGTTATCCCTCGCTGCAGTCAGTGGTGTCGCAGGCGTGGTCGTCCCTGGCGGTTGCCGAGGGGTTTACTCCTCCTTACAGGTAGTTGTGTTAATTAGCTCCCTGACGGTTGTCGAGGGAGATTCCTTTGTACAGAAATTATGGTGGGAGCACTTGCTCCGTTATCACGGCCCTTAAGGCGCGGTGACCAATTCAATAAAATGAATTTTTAATTTACGGCAATGCCGGAAGCTCGAATACAGACTGAAACTTAAAGCTAACAAAAATGTATATCATAGCGGCCACGCAAATATGCAGCATTCGCCGGCTCTGCACGGGCATCCGGCCAGACGCTGTTTCAGCAGTTTGGCCAGAGCGAGCTCTAAAATAATCAGACATTGCCGTTGCGCGGTTAACTTCAGTTAACTACTCCCTCTACAAGAATGAGGCCGCCCTAGGCCGACCCTATTTGGGCAATCATCTCCTTTATTTGGGCCGCAGTTCTTCGGGCCTGGGTGACTCGCCGATAGGCCAAGCCGATGCAAATCAAAGCGTAGCATATTGCTCCCGCTATGAATACCATCGGACATGATTGATGGTGGTTGATCTTCTTCCCGAACTCCTTAATGTTAATTTTTAAACGTGTGGATGTCACCGTCACATTCAGCAATCAAGTTATCTTCCAGCCTGAGTATGGTGTCGTGATGCGACACCGGCAAAACGGCGATTTTGTTGCAGGCCGACTTGATTTTGGGAAACTTAATAATAAAGTGTAAGATGACGGATTGTAAGATCTAAACGGACGATACGGACAAAACATCTCTAATCGCGGTGTCTGTGGGCTCTTCCATCCAAACACCTTCTAGGTCTGCATGATCTAAGATGCTATGGCTAACAACATTAACTTTGGCAAGTGCTACTGCCAGCTTTAAACCCTGCGGCTCCATTGCGATCATCCTATTTCCAGTTAAAAGCATCTCGAGTAGGTGTCCTGTGTCAATTTGGGACTTTTTAGCTGATATCAGAAGTTGGTTGACGGTTGTGGAAATGTAATTAATTTGAATTTGTTCTTTACTGTTGATATTGACCTGCCTATTGTTTGCATTTATTAATTGAAATTCTTTAAATTTAATCCTTTCAAAGTCTTCCGGGTCCGGTGTTCCTGCCACCGCTTTCAACGCGGTCCCTAGGAAGTCTAAGCTTCTTGCTATCCTATGATGGATGCTCAATGAGTCGAGCAGGTCGCGTAGACGGGCGACATCAACAATCAAGAGTCTCTGCATGTGGGACTGGGGGAACACGTAGGTCATTCCATTAGTTTCTTCTATGACACGCCCATATTCCGAGAGATTCGCTGAGTGTTTAACAAACGCGAATTCCTCCCATACTAGAATTCGGCCATCAATGATGGGAATGTACTTGGCTTTAGAATAGTCCGTGACGCATGCTTATGTTGCGGCCGAAATGAAAATAGATATGGTTGTAAACCTGCAATTTGGATGTACTGTAATTTTTGTTGAAGTTGGGTAGCCCACCTCCAAAGCGTGACTAAATAATAATAATAGCAAAAACTTATGCCAAGTGGCTAAAGAATGAACAATTATCAGGCGAGCGATACAATTGCTATGCTCGGCCTACCTAAGGTTGTCTTTGTGGACCACCCTCCCCTAAATGAGAACTGTGGTCCCCATGTCCGCTTCAGCGGTTTTTTCCTCACATAATGGTGAGAGTTTGTTTACTAGACGTCTGTTGAACTTCACTAGGACTTTTTCGCCAGCTATTTCGTTCGCTAGCTTGGTCATTTTCGGGAAGTAATACTCGGAGAGTACCTGCTTCACGTTCTCTTGGGCAGATCTGTGAGCTCTGTCGTGCTCGATTTTGAGAATCTCTAGCCTCTCAGCAACTGCAAAAATGTCCGTTACCCGGTTCTTGCAATGGCAAAATTTGGTGGCAGGGAATTGCCGAACCAATTTGTCCTGTATCATTGCTAGCGTGTGCAAATCGCAATGAATGGCGTTTACGCCTTTAGAAACTATTATGCTCGTGAGCTCCTCAAGCAATGACTCCTCGCAAGTGAAGTCAATATTATGCCGCCTCTTGTTTCCAAAGAGAACGAAGCTGCGTTTTGACGAAAAGCGTGCTTCCTCCAGAGTTATCTGGTTTTGAAAGAAATTGAGGGGCTTGTCCGTGGATTGTATGGTGTGGGTTAGCGACAGCTCACTGTGAATTGTGGCCGCGCTTGCCTCTTCCTCCTTTACAACGTTAAGTTGTTGTCTCGAGAGGGCATCCGCAACGATGTTGTCTTTGCCAGGCTTGTAAAAGACTTTGGCACCACACTCGTCGATGAGATCTTTCCATCTTTTAATTTTGGTGTTCGGATTGGAATCCGATACCGCGTAGGTCAGCGGTTGGTGGTCAATGTAGATATTTATATCTTTGACCGCATACAAGTAGTGACGCAGCTTTTCTAGCGCCCAAACTATGGCTAACAGCTCCCTTTCGTTGTTAGCATAGTTAACCTCTCTGTCCTTTAAGGTCCTAAAAATCATAGTAATTGGTCGTCCCTCTTGAGAAAGCACTGCGCCAATGCCGTACGCTGAGGCATCTGTAGTTAGATCAAATTCCTTTTTGTAATCGGGGTATTTAAGGATGACATCCTCAGAGGACAGAATGTTACGCAGTTTTTGAAAGCTAGCCGTTGCTGCTCGGTAAACTCTACGTGGATATTTCTGGATTTGCATCTGCTGACATTTCCATGTTCCCCTTTTAAAATGTTCGAAATGGGCTTAGCTATTGACGCAAAATCTTTAATAAAGCATCTATACTAGCCAGCCAAGCCCCTGAATGACCTTACTTCAAATTCTTTTTTGGGCTCCGGAAATTCCTTGATGGCCCTGACTTTTTCCGGGTCTGTCGTATTCTCATTGCTTGTGACTATAAACCCCAAAAAGTTGACGCTTTTTTTTTTAAATTACCGATTTCTGTGCTGACACCCTTATGTTGGCGTCGTGGAGGCTCTTTAGAACCCAGTCTACGTGCCGTATGTGGGCGTTTTCGTCTTCTGAGAAAACGATAACATCATCGACATAGACATAGCAAAATTTGCCAATCTGCTCTCGCAGTATGTCATCGATGGTCCTTTGGAAGATGCTGGCAGCTTTCCTCAACCCGATTGGCAGTCGGCGAAACTCGTATTTTCCTCCGTTCACGGAAAAGGAAGTTTTCTCACGGTCACGCTCTGCCAGTGTAATTTGGTGGTTGCCAGTTTTCAAATCGAGCGTTGTGAAGTATTTGGCCTTGCCTAAAATCCCTAGTATCATGGAGATAATTGGCATGGGGTATCGATCTGGCACTGTCCTCTCGTTTAATAGAAAGTCTAACACCAGCCGCATTTTACGGTTGCCAGATTCGTCGGTGCCCTTTTTGTTTACTACCCATATTGGTTTATTGTAGGGGGATTTCGACTTCTGAATTATGCCGTTTTTTAGTAGGTCCTGAATTTCGTCATTGAAGAAATCGGCTGCCCCCATCGGGTACGGGTAGGGTCAAGCATAAATGGGCTCCTCATCAACTGTCCTGATGATGGCCCCCACCGACGTGTTGTAAGGCAACGCCTCATTTGGGTTCGCGAAGGCATTTTTCCTAACGCTAAGCATTTTTCGAGCAGTCCACTTCAGTAAAATTTACATTGGGGCAGGAGTGGAATTCTAGCTTTTCTACTTCGGAGCCACATTTGAGGTGGCCGGAAGCTACGCAAAGCGATGCCCCTGCCTGTTTTAACAGGTTAAGACCGATGATGGCTTCAAAGGAGGATAAATCTGGTAAGATGAAGAACGTGGCCTTCAATAGGTTTATGAAGCCTTTTTTTGTGGTCGTGGTAACGCCATGGATAGAATGTATCGAAAATGGCGAATCTACTGGGCGGACGCCTGTCAACCCTTCGTATGGACGGATGAAATTTTTTGACGCGCCCGTGGCTATTAAAAGCTTCATTTCTAGCCCCGCTACTCATCGTCTAATGACGGGCAGCAGGGATTTTTCCCTAAAAAATTTATGACGTCCGAATCATAATCTTGCATGTCGTCGTCGACAATTTCCTGAGCCGCGCTTGAAGCTGCGGCTGTATACTTCTCCCCAGTTTCGCCTGCGCTTTGTGGACGTGGTTAACCCTCTGCCATTTATGTGGGCCCGATCGATCGGACACGGCCGGCTTCCTGTTTTGTTATGCCGGGGCTTGAGATGGCTTAAGCATCTTGGACAGTGATGGGTCAATTTCCATAGGTTCGGGGGTGCCTCCACTGCGTGGCGCAGAGTGTACTTGCATCTTGTGTCGTTTGGTGTAGTACGGATTCTTGCCAGTGCTTGTCTGGGCATTTGTCTGCGCAGGAGCCTGTCGGTGTTCTTACGAATTCGGATATTGTTTTTTATCATTGTCCCCCTGGCTTCTCTCAAACGAAGCCGCGAAGGAGTATCTCTCGTGGTTAGATTCCACTTCTTGCACCAAAGCTGATGGAATATCTTTCGCCTTTGCCGAGAAAAGAACATCCGTAAGGCTACGCTTGAGTCCCGAGATAAATACTCGGAGTGCGTCATGCCGAAATTTGTCACACAAAACTTTTGCCGCCGAGACTTCGTACGACATGGTAGCTTTGTCGGTGAGCAAGGTAAGTTTTTTCTCGACCTCGTCGTAGTATTGCAGGAGGGTCAGATTTCTCTGCTTGAGAGTACCCATTTCCTGCTCGATATGACATGAATCTGGCGCTTGTCACTGTACGTAAAGTCGAGTCGATTTATAATCGCGTCGAAATTTAGCACAGTGCCAAACGAGGATAGCACGGCATCGGTAGGGCCTCTTATTTTACTCCTAATGATAAAAATCGCCTGATAATGGCGCGAGCTATTTACGCAATTCCTAAAAAAAGCGGCTACCGCTGCTTGCCGCCGGGAGATGCGTCCTGTGCTCCCGTAAATTCGGCATTTACGGCATCTAGGGGATCGTCACATTTGACATTATCCTTGATTTCTATGGGCTCATAAGCCTTGATTTGGGGCGCTTACGCTTGGGCGTGAGCGATTTGTACTGCGTTGACCTGTTCGGTCAGCAGATGTATAGCCAGGGGCAGTTCGTTTTCCCTACGTTGGCTTTCGGTATTGGCTGCTTGAACGGCATGGTGAACGGCCGCCTGTATAGTGGCCGTCATTTGTGTTATGCTGAAAGCCAAGTTCGCGGATGTGATTGTGCTAGCGTTTGCGCTTTTCGGTGTGGAAAACCTGGCCGGCCCTTCGGTCTCGTTGGACGTTGATGCACTTAGGTCAGTACATTCAAGTGGCCCGTATGACACCAGGCATGTTCCTGTTTGGGTTAGGTGTTAGTAGGCGCGATGGAAAATATAGGACAGAATACGAGGAAATTGACTACCGTCGTGCTGCCAGATTGATAGCTTGCATGCTAAGTGTGTTAGTATTAAAGTTTTAATTTGGGAAGGGTATCTGCGTTAGAGATTAGTGTGTACCAATCATTATAATTTGCACATAGCACTCTAAAAGGTTCATGCAGTTCAAAGGAGGTTCTACAGTGGCGCAACACTAATGGGATATAGGATCTAGTAGTTCTACATGGTACATGGAAATTAAGCTGACTCAACAAGTCAGCACTTTCCACATCACCATGTATAAGGTTAAAAATAAAGGTTATCCCTAGCATCGTTCTACGATTGGCTAAGGACGGCAAGTTTATTAATAGGAGTCTACTAGAGTAGGAAGGTAATCTTTGGTTTGCATCCCAATTTAAACCCCGTAGAGCGAAAAGTAAAAAGTTCTTTTGAACCGACTCAATGCGTGTACTATGGACGCCGTTCCGAGGGCTCCAAACGCAGCATCCATATTCTAGGACAGGACGAACTAAGGAAGTATATAAGTATTTAGTAACATAGGGGTCATTGAATTCCTTCGACCACCGTTTAATAAATCCAAACACACCCCTGGCTTTATTCACCATAAACGAAATATGATCAATAAAGTAAAGTTTTGGGTCCAAGCAGACGCCCAAATCGTTAACAGTATTAATTCTTTCCAAAGAGCAGCAGTTCAGCGTGTAAGTAGAAAGCTTAGGAATGACACGAGAGAATGTCATTAGCTTGCATTTCGAGCCATTTAAGTTTAATAAGTTTACACGGCACCAAGTTTGAAAATTATTAAGATCTTTTTGTAAATCCGACTGGCAGGCAACGTCATTGTATTGCACGCAAAGCTTGACGTCATCCGCGTACATAAGTACTCTGGAGTTAGTCAAGACTTTGGGCAGGTCATTTATAAATAATGTAAACAATAAGGGTCCCAAATGGCTTCCTTGCGGGACCCCAGATGTAACCCTTAGAACATTGGATAAATTATTTTTAAAGAGGACCTGCCATTCAAATAACTTGAGATCCAGTTAAGAAGATCACTTAGAAAACCCATTGAATCGAGTTTTCTAACGAGGATGAGAAATTACATCTGTCTGACAATTATTATGGAAGCCCATTATAATATAGGAAGAGAGCTCCAAAAGATTTGTTGTTGTTGATCTTCGCTTAATAAAACCATGTTGACATGGAGAAATTACCGATCTACAAAGGTGCTGTAAGTGAGGGGTGATAATGTTTTCAAATAATTTAGGGATGGCCGACAACTTAGAGATTCCTCTATAATTGCTGGAATTCAATTTGCTACCTTTTTTGTGGAGAGGAATAATAAACGATTCCTTCCAAATAATGGGAAAGTGGGAGGTTTCCAAGCACAAGGTAAACAATTTCAGCACAGGGCGTCGGCACAATACCTGAGCACACAGCCAGGAATTCCGTCGGGACCTGGCGAATAAACTGGCTTGACACGATGAAGATGTAAAAGGAGAGAGCTTTCGTTTAGGCTAGGACAGAAAATTAAGTTTGATTTGGGTGTGTCGTAGGAATAGGTCTGGTGTAGATACGAAGCGCTAGAATAGGTTGTTTGAAAACTGCGAAAATAGATCGGCTATTGCCTGATCATTATTTGCGGTAGTATTTTCAAATGAAAGCGAGGAAGGATTTGTTTTAGGCTTACGTTTAGTGTTAACGAAATTATAAAACTGTTTTGGGTCCTGAGAGAACTGGGCCCTACGATGAGTTAAATAGTTTTTATAACACTGCGCGTTCAGCACTGTAAAGTTTGACCGAGCTGATAAATAAGATGAAGGGGCAGATTGAGAACCGGTGATTTTAAATTTAACATACAGTCTTGATTTTTTATTTTTAAGTCGGCTCAACTCTTTAGTAAGCAACGGCGGTTTATTCGAGCTTGACGGATAATATAACGGAACACATTCAGTAAAAAATGAATTCATGGCAATGTAAAAAATATCCACGGCAACAGCCATGTCAGTGCACATGTATAGATCGGACCAATTGAACTCGTTTATAAAATTATTCAGCCGTTCAAAGTCCGTTTTGCGAAAACATAGGACTTTATTGGCTGGACGGTCAGAAATATTCTGTACGTTACACCCAATATCAAGAGTCACATCGAAAGTTGGATGATAAGGATCTTCGGGCTGCGTCAGAGGCGCCACCCTTGCTAAACTGACTCTCGCAGGATCAGAGACGAAGCAAAGATCAAGCAAGCGCAGTAAGGAATTTCGCACATGGTTGACTTGAGACAGCGAAATGTCAAACAAGCCAGCGATAGTCATGTTGGGTAGGTGTATGGAGAGTATTGGTGGAATTATTTGAGCACCAAATAGCACCAGGGATATTAAAATCTCCTAGAACTACCAACTGGTCTCTATCGAAAAGTCTACTGGAAACCATCTGAATAGCGGAAGGGTGATTCCAATAAATAGGAAGTTCCGACAGTGGAGGTATGTAGGAACAGGTAATAAAAATGGAGCTACCTTTGATAGATAGCTTCACACAGAGTATTTCAACATCGAAGGTTAATAATTCTGACGCCAGTGAGGAGTCCGCCGCTATGAGAACTTCACCCCCGCGTCTGATAGGGCGATCTAGCTGATATACCGTGAACACAGCTGGAAAAACTTCGGAGCTCAGAATCTCCGGCTTTAACCAGATTTCTGTGAGCACAATAACCTGAAATGCAAACGAGAGGCTATCAGAATACAAGTTAGAAAGCTTACTACGTAAGCCTCTTGCATTCTGATAGGAAATACCTAAGGAGTAGGTTAGTTTTTTTGGTCGGGATTGGAAGACGTAGAAGGCGCAGTGGTATCATCAGGCCTGGGAAGAGTTATTCCTACAGGCCGCTTTTTCTTTTTCTTCGCCTCGAACTCCTTAACAACGATGTTCTCTGGCCAGAAGCTGGGAGAGCAAATAGTGTTAAAGAGCTCGTTAGGGACATTAATTTTGAAAGATGAAATGTCCCTTGCGTAAGAAAATATGAACTTTTCCACCTTTATCTTAATTTTTTCGGCTCTGGCTTTGCCTTGTATAAAGGCGAGAACATCTTCCGATGTTTGGTCAGGGGAGAACCGTGAGACAAAAATATGTCTCGTCGGTGGAACCGCTATAAGGGCTTTTGGGAAGGCAGATTGGTTATCTGCCGTGCCATTGTCGGCCGGTATTCCGGGCCTAACACCCTGGCAGATATATCGTTAAGCACGGTACTTTGAGGGGTCAATATTTACGACCCCCCAGGGGACAAAACAGAAATCACCGGCGGTACGGCCACTCCCGCTGCACATTCGGGTAGCGAATCTTTTTTAGCGCTCAGCACTCTTGGAATTAATGCTGAGGTCGAGGGCTGTGCCGAGGGAGGCTGCTGCTGAGAGCCCGTTGTAGGTAGTTGGGGTCCGTCTACATGCTGCCCACCAATAGCAGTTTTTTTGCGCCTTGGAGACTCATTTCATAGCGTAAGGCTATTAAATTGGGTGTCCAGCGCCAAGGACATATCAAGAGTTTTACGAAAACTCGTTAAAACGCCCTTAAAACCGCTTTTGGTTTGCCGCATGAAAGACATCATCTCCCTTTTTACATCGCGATAGGCCTCACAACAGAAACGCAGGCCGATGTTTTTTTTACATCGTCCACCTTCCGAGCTGCAACTCCAATACACTTGGCGTGCATGACGTTGTCGCACAGCCAGCAGTCGATTGTAAGGTCACCTGCAGCAATTGCCTTTTTGCAGGTTTTGACGAAACAGACAATATTTCCTGACATTATAAGGACTTACCACTGTACTTGTACTTGGAAAAAATAACAACAGAGCTATGCAGAAAGAAGTGAAGAGTCACAGCGAGAGCGAGAGAGCGGAAGAGCGAATGAGATCGAATAAGATAAGAAGTGCAGCTAAAGTGAGAGAGTGGGAGAGCGTGGGAGATAATTAAATAAAACGTTTAGCTATTGCGACGGAGCAAACAAAAGCTAGACGAAGAAGGCACAAAAAGAAATGCAAAATATACAAAAGCTAGCACTAGCAGCACAACTAAATTGGAAAATAAAACCAATTATATACACAAATTAGAATAGCTGCATGCACACCCGAAGTGAACGGGAAGTTATAAACACAAGTTAGAAAATTTTAGTTAACCACGGTGGTTAGATTCAATCTTTAATACAAAACGAGAGCGCAAGAAAAAAACACGTCCGTTCACTTGGAAAGATGTCTTTGTCTTGACTCAGAGTCACTGGAAAATTGCCTCGTGTTCCTATACTGGTGGAAGGGATTGCTCATGTGGAGCTGTAGCCAAGAAATCGCCTAAAAGCATTAATTCATATTCAAATTGCATGCCCATAGAGGCAATTGGGCTGGTGAGAGGTCCGCGGGGTTGAGCCGCCGCTCCAGTTATGTGTGCGAGCTCGTCGAACTGCGCTACAGCCAAGGTGAGGGATGCCCGAGGACTGAGCCTCCGCTATGACAAACACAGAAAAATAAAAACAAAAAAAAGTGCCACACACTGAATGCGCGGCCGTATCTTGTTCCCGAAAATAGAGTGGGAAGACGAAACGGAAAAGAAAAAAAAATAACCAAGATGTTTACGTGAGGGGCCCACTGTGCCGCCTCGGTTCAGGAGCGAGCTTTCTGTCCCCCACCTTGCGCTCACACTCCGAGCACCACCGATCTCCCGCTCTCGCTTTCTGTCCCCCGCCTTGCGCTCACACTCCGAGCACCACCGATCTCCCGCTCTCGCTTTAACGAGGCAGAGCGACCGGGAGCTCGGCTTTATGTTAAGTTATGTTAAGTTAGTCTTATGTATGAAGCCGAATAAAGCTGACGCTACCCCACGACGCCCCCGCTATATTTTCTATTTCGAACCCCGACGGGTTATTGCACCGTTTTGCGACGTGGGATTTTTTTGGCCTCCGACAAGGATTCTTTACGGGCAGGACCGCCCCCCCAAACATTTGGTCCTTCGAGCCGGATATTGATGAAGGATATCCTCCAAATCACCGGCAAATATCCGCCAAGATAAGTACGACTTTTCCGTATTATCCAATCTTCACTGTCGATCTGCAACAGTGGGCCGAACACACAATTTCGGTCGCACTTTTGCAAAGATCTCCTTTTGTTGCGTGTCAACTCCCAGTCCGAGTTTTCCCGACACCAAGGCAGTGAAGAATTACAATTTCCACTCGCCTCCGTTCCGCGAAAATTCTCATCGGCGACCGCTTGTGTGCGCCGCCATATTCCTCGTCGTCTCTTCCATTTTCCGTTGCCCATCAACTTTCAGCCATACAACGGCGAACTTTTTTTGCACATACATGCACACCGATCCGTGCATATATATAGTGAACAGTAAAATAAGTGTAGCGGACAAAGCAATTATTATATATATTATATATATATATATATATATATATATATATATATATATATAATATATATATATTATATCGGGCCGCTGGTGTGCGCTGTTTTCGAGAGTTTTACTCTGTTCGCAGAACAGGCTACCGCTGCCGCCAGATTTGATTTTTTGTGCCGTCTCCATACACAATTTTCTGTTCGCGCAGCTTAATACAGTCCACTCCTCGACGCTCCACTGTGCCAACACAAGCTCCTACCCATACTCCAAATTAATAATTCCATATATGTATGATATTTTCTACCTCCGATTTCAGGAATAACAAAATATAAAAAAATAAATAACCCAAACCCATATAATATTAAAACCAATTATTAATACCAACTATTAAGTAAATCTAAAGTGAGCCAAACGCCACAAATAAAGTTCCTACGCAACCGCGAGTGTTTAATTCTTTTTCAATTTCGCCGTCGCAGAGGCCATGTTGTCGTTGCTGTTTTGCTTGCCGTCGGCATAACGCAGCGCAATTTTTATTCGCGACCAAGAACAGAGCTTTTAAGTCCAGCTCCTCGGATTGGAATAATTAAACATTTGCGGCTTGCAGTGTACGACATTAACATTTGTCCGACGAATACCAGCATAACCAACATCCAAATTCAATCCGCACCGGTGCAACTGCGCTTGTTCTGTTTATTTATTATATCTCATCCACTTCGCCGCCGCAGAAGCCGTGCGTGTTGTTGTTGCCCCTTAATTTCCGGCCATCATATCAGCACCGCTCGCCGTCGGCATAACACAGCGAGTTTTTCTCCGCGACCAAGAACCGAGCTTTTAAGTCCAGCTCCTCGGTTGGGAACAATTAAATCCACAGCGCTGGGGTTGTTTATTTATTATTTCTCATCCACTTCGCCGCCGCAGAAGCCGTGCGTGTTGTTGTTGCCGCTTAAACTCTCGCCATCATATAGGCGAGCTTTAGTTTCCCGAGACTAAGAACTGAGTTGTTTATTAATTCCACCCGTCCAATGCTGCACTCATCAAAATCTCACTGATTGATTTAATTCTGATTCCTTTGATTTGTTTGCAGAAACCCGACCCGTACGTGGCGGCCTGGGCTCATCTCAATAATTAACAATAAATACGTATCTACAGTTAGTATCTCCATTCGATTGCGTTTAGTGTGACCGTCCTCCCGCTCGACAATTGGCAAGCACTGATCAGCAGCGTTTGCTTCCTAGAATGCCCACGGGAGACGATAAGAAACCGCGTCCGATTCCCTCCATCCGTTTGGATAGGTCCCAATCCGCATCCCCGCGGGCGTCTCAACTGAAGCCAAAGGCTACCGCTGCCATTCCAAGAGCAAGGAGCGACGAATCCGTCGACACACTATCTGGGTCCTCGCCTAGATTAACTCGGTCAGTAGTCAAAATGGCACAAAAAGCGATAGACGTCGCTCTCAAACGATTTATTGCCACAACAGACCGTGTCAGTCAATTCGAGGCAAATCTCCACACCCCGGGCACACCGGAGACTGAACAATTTTCCCCCTTCATGTGTAAAGTCCATAGGGACCAAATAAGGGCCCTGTGGGAAAAGGTGGAGAAAAGTTATGAGAGCTGCTCCGAACTGCTCTCCGCGTCAGACGACGGCGCGGACACCTCGACAGTGCTGGAGTCAAAGTACAGCTACTGCTATTCCGTTTATTCGAAGTGTGTTGCCAAACTTGAGGAAACAATTTCACAAGCCGCCTCTCAGTCTGATTGGGCGGCTAATAGTGTCCACACACCCGCTCCCACCGGGTGTCGTTTGCCACCAGTGGACACAGAGGTTTTCGCGGGCGACTATCTTCGTTGGCCCACTTTTAGAGACCTGTTCACGGCGATTTACATACACAACTCTCGTATCACCCCGGTTGAGAAGTTGTTCCACCTCCTTTCCAAGACCAGTGGCGACGCGAATGCCATCGTGTCCAAGGCCCCCCTCACCAATGAAGGGTTCGCCTCAGCATGGCGAAGCCTCACCGAACGCTTCGAAAATCGACGGTTGCTGGTCAACAGCCAGTTAAAGATCCTCTTCAATATCCAGGCTGTGTCTCAGGAATCCGGAGTCGCGCTGAAGGATCTGCAGGGCACAATTCAAAGCTGCCTGGCAGCCTTAGAGATGTCTTCGATTCAAGTCGAAGCTTGGGATTGTATCCTGGTCTATATGGTGTCCACCAAGCTTCCCAAAATCACACTTTCGCTGTGGGAGCAATCCATCCACAATAAAGCCGAAATTCCAACATGGAAGGAGTTAGATGTCTTTTTGACAGAGCGTCATCGCACCCTGGAGGCCATCGACGACGTTAGGCCTAGCGGATCCGGGCCAGTTCCGCCGAGATCGGCACCCACGAGCGCGCCAATTCGCAGGCTCAACTCGTACGAGACCCGAGTGGCTTCTGCCCCCAAGGGGTGCGATCTCTGTCCTGGCGAGAATCACCCTGCTCGATTATGTCCACGTTTTCTTGAAATGGATGTGAGTGGTCGCTCCGACTATATCAAGAGGAAGCAGCTCTGCCTAAACTGTTTCGCACGAGGGCATCAGCAACGGGACTGCACGAGTGCCCACCGCTGCTCTATCTGCCATAGCCGGCATCACACTCTTCTACACCGCGGTAACCCCTTCGCAACCGCTCCAAGTCCGTCGGCATCAACGAGACACCAACCCGAGTCCACTCCCAGCGGTTCCGGTGGCTCAGACGAACACTCTGACGTACAAGTGTGCTTCGCTTCTGGTTCGGGAGCCGTCCTATTGGGCACCGCCCTCATTAACGTGTGTCATCTCGGGTGCAATTTCCAAGCACGAGCCTTAATAGACTCAGGGTCCGAAGCGACTTTCATCACGGAAAGGCTGTTCAACTTGATTAAGCTCCCTTTCAAGACAATTCAAGCCCAAATCTCCGGCCTTAATCAGTCCATTTCTGCGCAGTCTACCAAATTATGCCACTTTTCAATTCAGTCACCTGCCAGACCCGGGTTACAATTAGAGACTGCAGCATATGTGCTGCCGCAACTGGCTGGCACCCTGCCATCGTACCCGATTCCGCGTGATCTTCTAAAGGGGCTGCCCGACGTCCCCTTGGCAGACCCCAAGTTCTTCGAGAGCTCCCAAATTGACGTACTGATAGGAGCCGATATTCTGCCGTCTATCCTCCTTGGCAACTTCAAAACTAACATCTGCGGGTCGCTCCTCGGACAGGAGACTATTTTTGGATGGGTGCTGACAGGCCCTTTGTCTCCTGCCTCCCCCCGCAGTGTGAGTGCCTTCTCCACACGAGTGGCTTGCAGCCAAGACGATTCGCTGGACCAGCTTCTCACAAAATTCTGGGAGGTGGAGGAAAGCCCCACACGTATCGTCCCGGAAGCTGATGAGGTCGGCGAGCGCAATTTTGTCCAGACTACTCTGAGGAATGAGGGTGGCAAGTATGTCGTGGCGCTCCCCCTGCGTGACCCCGAGCACATGGGTTCCGAACTAGCGTCCTCACGATCGCTCGTCCTGACCCAGTTCCTGCGTAACGAGCAACGCCTTAAAAAAGACCCCCCCCTAAAGGCCCGGTATGACGCAGTAATTCAAGAATACCTCGACTTGGGTCACATGAAAGGAGTTTCTCCAACAAGCCATTCAGCTTCCTACTATCTTCCGCACCATGCGGTGTTCATTCCGGCAGTCAGACCCAGCACGATGTCTCCGCGTCCACGCACCGCTATCGCACAAGAGGGCAGATGTACTCGAGGTATTTTGTCCTACCGTTGCCGAGTCTGCCGGGGGATCCACCCACTGCGAAAATGCCGCCGTTTTTTGCACCTGAGCGCTGAGAAGCGGCTTCAGGCAGTACTGGCTAACCGCTACTGTCCGAGCTGTCTGGCCCACGAGCATTCGGACGGAGCATGCCGGCGAGGGGATTGCTGCAAAACGTGCGGCCAGGACCATCACACCTTGCTCCACCTATCCGAGCGACCATTGTCGACGCGCCGGCCTCGGCAGAATGCGCGCCGGTCTCGGGACGCCGTCGCCCCTTCTCGGCAACCGGCAGCAGCACCCCGGACGCCCTCAGCCACTCCACGGCATTTTTTCCGCCGCTCGCCAGGATACCCTGATGACCGCGGCAACGACCATTTTGCAATCCGAGTGATTGCAAGGGGGGGCAGGATGTTTACGTGAGGGGCCCACTGTGCCGCCTCGGTTCAGGAGCGAGCTTTCTGTCCCCCACCTTGCGCTCACACTCCGAGCACCACCGATCTCCCGCTCTCGCTTTCTGTCCCCCGCCTTGCGCTCACACTCCGAGCACCACCGATCTCCCGCTCTCGCTTTAACGAGGCAGAGCGACCGGGAGCTCGGCTTTATGTTAAGTTATGTTAAGTTAGTCTTATGTATGAAGCCGAATAAAGCTGACGCTACCCCACGACGCCCCCGCTATATTTTCTATTTCGAACCCCGACGGGTTATTGCACCGTTTTGCGACGTGGGATTTTTTTGGCCTCCGACAAGGATTCTTTACGGGCAGGACCGCCCCCCCAAACACAAGACAGCGCAGCTAATACCAAGAATTCTTGTATAACAGAAGAGACATATAGAAGCTGGATTAAATGCACACAATTATATGAACTATTTTCGGATGGAAATTATATTTTGAGCTAGCGATTTTTTTGCCCTGGTTATAATTTTTCTTTTTTTTTAATTCCGCAACTTTTGTCTTGTTTTATAATTATATTTATTTATTCACAAAAAAGAAATGCGAACAACGTTGGAAAGTAAATATTCCAAAAATGGCTTATATAAAATAGCCACATAAAATTTCATGTGTTAATACTAAACCATCAACTAATTAATGAGAATTAATTTACGCGAATTGTTAGTAGGGCTGCAGATTTTATCTGGCAGTGTAAGGAACAAAATTTTATTTCTTTATAGTTTTTTCTAAAAAACCAATGCAGACGTAGAAAGCTTGGGTAAAAGTGCTCCCAGGCAAGATCAAACACGGATCAAATAAATTCAAGCTTTATAACTATTCACTGCTTTAATGTTACTATATCTATGTACTATGTTACTATATCTGAAAAGTCTTATGCATTACGAGTATCAATAATTGCCTACATTGATAATCGTAAAGCATAAGACTTTTCATGTAAAACTGTAACTAAAGAACTCTAAATATACAGGTGACTGTAATGAAAGTAGGAATTACTTCCTTGATTTTTAACAGAAATGTATATAATTTATATTGTATTAATGATTAATGATCGAATTCCAATCTGCAAGGGTATACAAACTTCGGCGTGCCGACATTCTCTCGTGTCGTTCCCAAACTTACAATTAAATTACAAATTCTTATATATTTCCTAAGTTTATTCTATCTTAAAATATGGGTGCTGCGTTTGGAGCCAACAGTACGCAGTCGATAGTAAACGCATCGAATTGGTTCAAGAGAACTTTTTATTTTTCGCTTAACACGGTTTACAGTTGGATGCACATATTATTCTTATAGAGTCCTCCTAATTAACTTAAAACTTTAAATCTAACCCACTAAGTACTTATGCAGGTAAACAATCTCGCAACCCTCTTGTAGTTTAATTCCTCGTACTTCTTTCTATATTTTCTATCGCGCCTACTATCACCTAACCCAACAGGCACGTGCCTGGTTTCTTAGTGTACTGACATCAATGCATCAACGTCAAATATTACTTCGCGCTCTCTGTTTTGGCGCTGTATTATACCAAAAGAATTAAAATGGTAACTTGCACACCACCAAAACGCACAACCACTGCAGAGGCAAAGTATTAAAGTTTCGTGCTGAACACGATGGCCATTATTCACGCATTGTGTGGATAAAGCTGTTTTGGACGAAGCGACTGCCGCGGTCTGCAGGGTATCCTGGCGAGCGGCGGAAATTGCCTATGCGCATCAGAGTACAGCTGAGGAGCGGTGGAAAAATGCCGTGGAGTGGCTGAGGAATTCCGGGGAGAGGCGAAGGATCCTGGGGAGACATCAACGTCTGTAGCGAATGAAGGTCTGGGATTGGACCTTCTGTATGTCTGCCCCCAAAACGTTCGCGTTGTGCGAAGCGGCGGCATCTTCTCGAAGCGGACTGGAAAAAATATATCATTTAGATGAATGGTCAGTTAGTAACGCGAATTAAGAGCACGGTGTAATCCGATGCTGCAATCGGGGTGCGGGAACTGGACTTCCAGGCATATGCAGGAAAGTTTAGTGATTCGGACTGCACGTCTTGCATCGGTCACCACTACTTGCCTTGGGAATTTTCGTCTGACAAACAGTTGGTACAGTAGCGGTTGCTGGGCACCGTGCTAAACCTCTTTTCAGCACTAAGCAAGAGGAACTTTTGGCATCTTTGATGCGGATGGATTCCGCTGCAGACTCGGCAGCAGTAGGAGTCTGTGCCTGTGGAACGCCTGCTTTTGATGCCATCGTATGGGTCCCAGTAATTGGCGGAATTGGGAGAAGTTACAACTCGAGCGGAGATCGAGAAGATTCTTGGGATCGATGTGGTTACTGGGCTCGACGGTTCAGGAGGAACCTGAACACTGGAGGAACAGTTGCTGGGATGCAGCAAGGTGCCGTCTGCGACACGTAAGGCAAGAGTGGGACTTCAGTAATCCCGCTGCTAGTGGCCTCGTGCCAAACAATTCAAGCAGAGTTGCTTTCTTCGGCCTATATTTGATCGCTCGAATACGGTCATTTCGAGGAAACAGGGACATATACACAGGTAGTGGTTTTTCATGGTCACACCTTTTGGGTGCTGGAATCACCCTGAAATCGGAAGAATGAAGGCGGGGCTCTGGGGCGCTCGAAATCGCCGACCGTGCCTGATGGCCTCCAGCGTACGATGGCGTTCGATCAGAAACGTTCAGTTTGTTCCAAGTTGGAACGTTGGCCTTGTTATGGATAGATTGCTCCCACAGGGAAAGCGGAGGAAATCATATAAGCTAGAAGAGAGTCCCAAGCCTCAACTTGAATAGAGAACATCTCTAAGGCAGTGAGGCAATTTTGGATGGGGCCTTGTAGTTCTTCCAGCGCGACTCCGGACTCTAACGAGATAGCCTGGATGTTGAAAAGGATTTTCAGCTGGCTGTTGACAAACAACCACCGATTCTCGAAACGGTCGGTGAGGCTTTGCCAAGCTGAGACGAACCCTTCATTAGTGAGCGGGGCTTTGGAAACAATGGTGTGCGCATCGCCAGTTGTTTTGGATAGTAGGTGGTTTCTCCACCAGGGTGAGACGCGAGCTGTGAATATATACCGCAGTGAAATGGGCTCTGAACGTGGGCCACCGATGATAGTCACCAGCGAAAACTTCGGTGTCCACCGGCGGCAGAAAACAACCCGCGGAAGGGGGTGGTTGCAAGCTGTCGGAAGTCTGAGTGGACTGGGAGGCGCCCTTCTCTGCTGTTTCTTAAGTTGGGCAACACATCTTGAATAGACGGAGTAACAATCGTTGTATTTGGATTCAAGCACTGTCGCGGCGGACGTACTATGAGCGGACACGGAAAGAAGATCGGAGCAGCTCTCGTAGTTCTTTTCCACCTTTTCCCACAAGTCGAAGCAGTGCGTATGTGCGGGACTAAGGAAAACCGAACGGCATCAACAACAACACGGCTCCTGCTAATTATCAGGCTAATTATCAGCCGAAGATGCTTAATTATTTCAGCGCTGAGAAGGCTTTTGGTAGCGACAAGAAGCTGACTGGGTTTAGCTGATGGCAAGCAACGCCCATGTAATTGAATTGGTAATTGTTTTGTGCACTTTGAATTTTTAAATTATATTATCGGGATTAGTTCCTGGAATCGTTGGCCGAAAATATATTGGAAAATGTGTAAGGGCATGTATTGGTACAGTGGGGCGTCGAGAAGTGGACATTATTAAATTCTGCGAACAGAAATATTGTGTATGGACACGGCACAGAAGACAACAAAAAAATATATATATATAAATATCGCGACAGCGGCGGACTGTTCGGCGAACAGGGTGAACTCTCGAAACAAGTGCACAATGGTTGGCCGATATTTATTTCGCCCCTTTTTCCCGCAACACGATTTCACTGTTTACGATGAGCTTTATGATATGCAAGAGGTTAGCATTCGTGTGTGTGTGTGCGTGTGTGTGTGTGTGTGTGAGTGTGTGTGTGTGTGTTTGTGTGTGTGCGTGTGCGTGTGTGTGTGTGTGTGTGTGAGTGCGCATTTGTGTGTGTGCGTGTGTGTGTGTGCGGGCATGTCGCTGCACTTACACCTCGTCCGTTGGCAAGTGGATGGACAATGGAAAATCACAAGAAACGACGAAAAGTCAAGCGGAGTCCACAAACCGGACACCGATGCCACTTTTTTAATGATCGGAGACGAAGACAAATATGACATTCTCAACTGACGTTGCGTCAGGAAAACTCCTACTTGGAGTTGACACGACGAATAACAATAAATTTTGCAGCAGAGCGACCGAAATCCAATGTTTGGCCCACTGTTTAAGACCGGCAGCGAGAATGAGACGGAAGAAAGCTAGTACTTATCTTTAGCGGAAGCCATCACCGAGAACTGCTGGTGAAGGGAACGGAAGGATATCCGTATCCGGCTCAAAAGACCAATGTTTTTCGGGGGGCGATCCTGCCACTAAAGAGCGGCCGCCGCGAAGGGGCTCCTGACGTGAACTTTCGGTAATACCCTTAACTGGAGTAAACGCATCTCCGAAGCTAAAGGACGAACACAATGCTTGCTTCGTCAACTATCATACTCAACGACTTTTTTCCCATTCAAATAAGTAAGAATCTTAGTAGCTAAGGGCATCCTAATTCCGACAATGTTTCATAGGGTAGAGTTTATGAATACTGTGACACGCGGTAAATTCTCAAGTTAGTAGTAGCCTTAAACTCAATAATCAAATTTCTCATTAATTTAAATCGATTTGACCAAGTATTACACTTGAATAATAAAAGTCTTGACCGAAGCTTGACTTCATGGATTCACTATTGGAATCTAATACATTTACAAAAAATTGTAATAACTTAGGAACCACCATATTTATTTGACTAACTCATATCAATGCTATCCATTTGTGGAATAATCTGACACAGAACGAATTGATAGTATTCGTAGGGGGGTGGCTTCATTTTTAAAATAATAAGATTTCCTTGGCTGGAGGAAATTCCTGTGGCGCACGACGTCGTGTATTACTCGTCGGGGTAGAAAAGAAGTCCATGCGGGGCATTGTGGGCCAGGTTGACAACAAGTCAGCTTTATTACAATTCACTATTGATACTAACAGAGAGCTTACAGACTAGCTCAACGCTAACGCATACATAACAATAACATTACGGCTCCTGGCCTGAATAGACAGTAATAAATAAAAGTTATAAGTCTATATGTGATAAATTATGTAAATATTTTGAATTCAATGTGACTAGTGCTATAATTATAAGTCTTAACTTTATGCGCTAGGATAAGAACTTAATAAAATTAAAATTTAATTAAAATATACTTTTACTTGGCTCTTTTCTTAACATTAAAATTTTACAAACTATAAATAAAATATTGTGATATATTTAAATTGTTGGATGTACTTACAGTTTCGGTTGAACACTTAAGCATTTTTGCCAGTAGTACTCAAAATTATCAAATTGATATGTATAAATAACAGTCAATATAGTCATGGCGTAAAAAATAAGAAACATCCAGAATCCATAAAGAAATTTAATCCACAGTTGCAATGACATCTGAAAAACCATTAAGAAAAGTAGAAAAAGTGACATATAACATATTCGAAATCCTGTCATAGCGCTATCAATCATGGCACATAAAAATATTAGAAATATTAGCATCCACATCCAAATTCGTGTTATAAAATTCGATACGCTTTTCAAAACAAATATGATAAGTTGAGGGGCTTGAGAATTTTCAAAAAGTCGATGCTTGGAGCGTGAATGATTAGGTCCAAAAATTTGTTGAAAAATATCACTTTTTGTCATATCTTCTGATTTTTCTTTAAAAAACTGACGTGAAGTTACCCAAAATACAAATAGAAATCCGGCTTTAACAGTCAAAGGAATCCAAGGCTGACTGTTTCTGTTTTGTGGATAGACAAACCCGACTTGCTCAAGGTTAATTCCGAAACTCTGAAAAAATAAACGAAATATTTTTTGAAGTTATCTACGATCCATCATAAACAGTAGAATTATTCCGACAAATTTCTTCTAAGCTATTAATATTTGCCAATCAAATAAAAACTTAATATTAGGACACTATTCAGATAATTGATTATTTATGGTATTTTAATTCTATTACGTAATTAACGAAACAGAAAACAAAATACTACTGCTAAATATGAAGCCAATAATTTTGAAAGTGGTAAAAGTAAAAAATTTTTAAATACTACAGTATTAGCTTTTTCTAATACATGCCTACTAAAATAACATAATAGAAGAGATTAGAAGGATCAACCAATATATGCTAATACTGTTAAGGAGTAATCATAATTCGATACAGATCTTGGGTGATTATTGGATCACCCTAGTGTTTAGTTGCAAAATCAGCATTAACATCTTTAGGGGCCGTGTCTGGTTCCTATTGGTGCACGGTATGGTGAGTTATGTTGATTTTGCTAGTGTCAGCACTTTGCTGCACGAGCGGTAGGCTTGCCGGCAGCTTTCGTAAACTCATATATGTTTTTAGTTTTAATTTGGATATTCAATAAAGAGCATTGGCTTGAATATAAAGCTCCGGCATTGGCCGTCAACATTTATTATATTAATTGAAATTGGTTATCATGCTTTAAGGGCCCTTAGCAACGGAGTCAGTTACTCCCAACATAGTCTTCCTAAAATAAGAGAGAAGAGAGCCTATTAGTGGCCTTATAAGTTTTCCAGGCCCATATAGGAAAAATAAACGCGAATTTTACAGTGATAGTGAGAAAGAATTAAGCCGAGAACCCCGTAGACATCAACCAGCACGGGCACAACATCAAAATAACACAGAAACCATGAACGCGGCACAAATAGAGGCGTTAATTCAGGCCGCATTAACTAATCAAGAACTGAGGCTCAGAGCCGAATTCGCGGGTCAGATCAGTGCCGTTAATAAACAGCTTCAGTTTGCGTATAGAAGCGCCAGAGGTAGAATCCTACAAGAGAGTAGCTTCAGTACCGGGAGCACCACAGTGCGATATACCATTACACATAGTGAAGTCAATTCCAGATTTTACTGGTGTGCAAGATGGGTACGAAGCGTGGAGGCAATCCGCCACCGATGCCTACGAGTTATTCGCACCTTACCAGGGCAGTTCCGCGCATTACCAAGCCGTTACAATTATTAGAAACAAAATTAAGGGACCAGCGCGAGCGCTGCTAGTTTCGCATAATACAGTGATTAATTTTAAAGCCATATTAGCTAGATTAGATTGCTCCTACGCAGATTAAAGATCTTTGCGCCTATTACGGTAGGGACTTGAGTCGGTCCGGAGAGGATGACTGGCCAAAGGCGCCAGCGGGTTAACAACGTTGAGCAAACCGCAAACGCGGAAGAAACTCAAGATTATGAAAACGCGGCCGCAATAAATGCAATTGATGATGACAGTGACTTATTTGACTGTAACGACCTCGTCAATTTTTTAGAGGAAGGTTCCGCTTGCCCTTCATTGAGAGAGGACTGGCGGGGAGAACTATAAAAATTCTCATAGACACTGGAGCGGCAAAGAGTTATGTAAAGCCCATAAAGGAGTTGAAGAACATAATGCTTGTCGACTCTCCATTCACTGTGAGTTCCATTCATGGCTCCAGTAACATAAAAGAAAAGTGCTTTATGCACATATTCGGCCTAAAGGCTCAATTTTTTTTTACTTGATACTATTAACATTTTTGATGCCATAATAGGTTTCGACTTGCTAACGCAGGCCAGAGCAGCATTAGATTTACGCAACAGCGTAATCAGGTATGGAAACATATCTGAACAACTGAAATACCGCGAATGCGATAACGTGAACTTCACAAATATCGATGACTTAATAGTCCCAAATTCGGTGAAAGCTGCACTTAAAAAAAAATAGATCCTTAGGAGGAAACAAGTGTTTTCGCACTTTAACGAGGCGCTACCTTTTAATACTTCGATCGTTGCCACAATTCGTACGGAGACTAACGAACCCGTATATTTCAAGCTATATCCTTACCCCATGGGAGCAGCAGATTTTGTTAACACAGAAATCAAACAGCTGTTAAAGGATGGTATTATCCGGTCTTCTAGGTCGCCATTTAACAGCCCAACATGGGTTGTCGACAGTAAGAAAAAACGGCTGGTGATTGATTTCAGGAAACTGAATGAACGAACAATCGCCGATCGGATTCCTATGCCGAGTATTCCTATGATTCTATCGAACCTAGGAAAGGCAAAATTTTGTACTACCCTTGATTTAAAGTCGGGGTACCGCCAGATTTATCTGGCTGAAAAAGACCGTGAAAAAACAGCTTTCTCCATAAACGGAGGAATGTATGAATTTTGCCGTTTACCATTTGGATTGAAAAATGCGGGAAGCATCTTTCAAAGGGCGATTGACGACGTACTACGTGAACAGATCGGGAAAATTTGTTACGTCTATGTAGACGACGTGATAATTTTCTCCGAAAATGCTTCCGACCACGTGATTCACATTGACACAGTCCTAAAAAACCTGTGCGAAGCAAACGTGTTGAATTTTTAGATTTCATACTTACGTCAACCGGAACCAAAATAGACCCGGAAAAGATAGAAACCATTCAGGAGTACACTGAACCAAAAAATTTGTTCAGTCTCAGGTCTTTTCTAGGATTGGCCAGCTACTACAGAAGTTTTGTCAAGGACTTCGCTATCATAGCTAGACCACTCATCTCCATACTTAAGAGAACGGCACTGTGATCAAACACATGTCAAAAAAGGTTGCTATTGAGTTTGATGAGACCCAACGCAGAGCGTTCGAGCGCCTGCGAGACATTTTGTCATCGGAAGATGTGATACTAACGTATCCAGATTTCAAACTTCCTTTTGATTTCACCACCGATGCCTTAGCAAGCGGTATCGGTGCGGTACTGTCCCAGAAAGGCAGCCCAATCAAAATGATATCTCACACGTTGAAAGACTGCGAGCATAATTTCGCGATCAACGAAAGAAAATTATTGGCAATTGTTTGGGCTATAGGAAAATTACAAAATTACCTATACGGCACAAAAGAGATCCGGATTTTTACGGACCATCAACCTCTTACTTTCGCCGTATCCGAGCGAAATACAAATGCTAAAATTAAACGATGGAAAGCATTCATCGAAGAACATAACGCCAAGGTATTCTACAAACCCGGAAAGGAAAATTTCGTGGCCGACGCTCTGTCATGACAAAACATAAACTCTATACAAAATGATCCCCAATCTGATGTAGCCACTATTCACAGTGAACTTTCCTTGACCTACACGGTCGAATCCACCGATAAACCCCTTAACTGCTACAGGAATCAAATAATCCTGGAAAAAGCAGAGCAGCCTTTACGGCGACACTTCCTAGTTTTCGGGACCAAAAACCGACACATAATTCAATTGACAAGGACTCGCTGTTCGGATTAGTCAAAGAGGTAGTAAACGTAGATGTTGTTAACGCCATTTACTGCGACCTCCCCGTACTAGCATGCATCCAACATGCCCTGGTGACTGAATTCCCGGCAACCAAATTCTGGCATTGCAAAAAGTTCGTGAATGACATCACGGATGCAAATGAACAGAAAGAAGTAATTATCTGCGAACACAACCGCGCTCATAGGGCAGCCCAGGAAAATGTTAAACAAGTCCTCGCCAAAAGAAGTGGTTGTAAACTGCAAGACATGCACCAGGGGGGAAGTAGAACAGACACCCCAAGAAGCAAGAGTTGGGTATCCCCCCTAACCCCCTCATATGCTGGCGACATGCTGCATATAGACATGTACTCTACGAATAAGGTTTTTTTTTAACCTGCGTAGATAAATTTTCAAAATTCGCTGTAGTACAGCCATTACCTTCTAGGGCCATAGTCGAAGTGCGCAGCCCCATATTACAACTAATTAATTTTTTCCCATACATTAAAACAATATATTGTGATAATGAGGCGTCCTTCAACTCGGAGACTATAATCTCATTAAAAATCAATATAACATTGACATTGTGAATGCTCCCCTTCTACACAGCAGCTCAAACGGGCAAGTGGAGCGATTCCACAGTACCCTAACTTAAATAGCTAGGTGCATGAGAATCGACCAAAAGATTGACGATACCATTGAGCTTATTATAAGAGCCACGGTAGAATATAACAAGACAATACATTCAGTGCCAAGGCTGCCACACAACAGGCCTTGCACTCAGCCAATGCCGAACAGAAATTGGCAATAATAAGTAATATTAAAAAGGCACAACAGACCAATCTTGATAGGTGCAACTCTACTAGACAAAACAGAATTTTTGAGGTAGGAGAAAAAATATACCTCAAAAATAATAAAAGGTTAGGAAATAAACTAACCGCATTGTACACAGAAGAGCGTGTACAAGCAAACATGGGAACGTCTGTCCTTATTTGGGTGAGGGTGGTTCACAAGGACAACCTTAGATAAATATACCCCTCAACTTTTTTAACTTTTTTACTTTATTTTCATACACACTACACCTTAGCATACTTACTCCATTTAATACACAGTAGATTTAACCTTTCGCCTTCTTACAGGATTGTGGGAATTTTATTGAGTTAGTTAACGCTAGAGTGACGGATTATTCGCATGCTCAGTATATCCCAATTACGGACGGAATTGCGTTGGTATGGGAACATAGAAACTTGCTGCGACATTCAAGTAATTTGTCCGAATTTTCAATTATAGTAGAAGAAACCATTAGGTTGTCCGATTTATTCCCACAGTCTCATATGAAAAAATTGTTAGACGTCTATACCGAACATGTTAGAAATCTATTGTCTGTTTTAAAAGTACACCATAGAATGGCCAGGAGCTTACACTTCCTAGGCACCGCACTCAAAGTGATTGCGGGCACACCCGATGCGGCCAATTTCGATATGCTAAAAATGTCCGAGGCACGTTTAATTGAGTCAAATAACCGGCAGGCTATAATAAATATGCTGACACAGAACAAAATTAATGAATTAACAGATGCCGTTAATAAAATTATCAAGGCAAAACAAAATAATATAATTGACACTTCTCACCTGTACGAGGTGCTTTTGGCAAGAAATAGAATACTAATAACTGAGATTCAAAACGTAATGCTTACAGTCACGCTTGCAAAAGCTAACATCATAAACCCAGCAATTTTTAATCAAAATGATTTGAAGTCTGTATTTGTTAATCACCCCACAGAAGTCCCCATCATCAGCCTACTAGAGGCGTCAAACATTAGAGTCCTTCTGTCCGATAGTATAGTCCATGTACTAATCGCATACCCTAAGATTAAGACAATTTGTAAAAAGGTCACAATCTTCCCTGTAACGCACCAACATACCATCCTGCAGTTGAAGGAGAATACAGTAGCCGAATGCAAAAGCACGTCTTAGCAGTTACAGAGTGCGTACCAACAACTTACGCATCGTTTTGCAAGCTGGCAGCCCATGATACTTGCGCTCGGGGCCTATACGCGGGGAGTACCGCATTACGCGAGACACAAGCCAGCCACCTAAGCCCCATCACGTTAATAGATGACGGAGTAATAATAATTAACGAGTGCCCAGCTAAAGTCAGCACTGACGACGGCCCAGAAATAATCACCAACGGCTCACACCTCATCACGTTCGAGCGTGTCTTTCATCAATGGGACCAAATACTCAAACCAACGTGAAGCCATAAGAAAAACTCCGGGCATGTCGGCATCCCCGTTACTCAACATCATCGGCCCCGATTGCACACTAAGCATGCCACTTCTCCAAAGAATGAATAACCAAAACTTGGAGGTCATCTTAGGGCTTCAGGAAGAAGTGAAATCAGCTGGAATTACCGACACCTGGTTCGCTATCGGCGTGGGAGCCAGTCTTCTTATCAGCTGCTCTTTCCTACTCATCATGATGCTGAGGAGGAGACGAGACGCACGGGAGATCCAGCAAGCTGTGGAAAAATTCCAGATGACCGAGGACGGTCATATTCCCAAGGGGAGAGTTGTTAACACTATTAAGGAGTAATCATAAGTCGATATGTTAACACGGTTAAGGAGTAATCTTAAGTCGATACAGATCTTGGGTGATTATTGATCACCCTAGTGTTTAGTTACAAAATCAGCATTAACATCTTTAGGGGCCGTGTCTGGTTCCTATTGGTGCACGGTATGGTGAGTTATGTTGATTTTGCTAGTGTCAGCACTTTGCTGCACGAGCGGTAGGCTTGCCGGCCGCGCATAGCTTTCGTAAACTCATATATGTTTTAAGTTTTAATTTGGATATTCAATAAAGAGCATTGGCTTGAATATAAAGCTCCGGCATTGGCCGTCAACAGTTATTATATTAATTCAAATTGGTTATCGTGCCTTAAGGGTCGTTAGCAACTAAGTCAGATACTCCCAACATAGTCTTCCTAAAATAGGAGAGAAGAGAACCAGAGGCAACCGCCCGGCTCATTCATAAGAACAGATAGTCACGGTGGCAATTACGTTATCACCCCTTGCCCGGAACAACCACGGTGGCAAAGTGATCGTAACCCATTACCCCCACGGACAGCGGAGAGGGACTGCGTCCGGTCACACATTTAAATATAATTTATATACCACTGTCCAAATCAAAAATTGATATCTTATCATTCACCACAAAGAAAGTATAATTTGAAAAACAAAATTATTTTGGGCCATATTAATTTGAATTATTATTAATAAAAGAAGCTAACTTCGGCATGCCGAAGTTTTTTACATTTCCAGATTGCAATTGCATACTTAGGAATTAATAAAATATAAAATATATATATATTTATGTTACAAAATAACTAAATAATGCTTACCTTTATTACAAACCAAGTACAACAGTATGATACTGTTTTGGGTGGCGGCTTCTATCTTTTGGCAACGAGACAGGACAGGAGAGCAAAACTCTCTCCTGGCGAAAATCCCTCCCTCGGAGGCATACGAGGTGGTAAATGTCACGAAGCAGTTCGGGGCTTTGGCGAGTACAACGGGGTGGTATAAACTCTAGCAATAATGTCCGGCCTTCGTTGGAAGCCCCTGCTACCCACGTCGGAGCGTCCCTACGGAAAGTCTGTCCCATATTGGTCAGTTGCGTTTTTAATTCACCCCGCGTCTACTGGCTGACGGTCTGATCTGCGTCTGTACCGCATCAGTCGGTCGAATTTGCAATCTGGAGGACGAGAAATAACGCAACACGGGCAACCCGGTGCTAATAAACTGCAACTCCAGGTGGCAACCGCTTAGGATGCAAATTCTGCGGCTAGGCGAAAATTCTAGATGCCACTAACTACCACTCCAGCCACCACGGCGACGGCACACTTGGCAGATGTCACTACGAGCGTTACAAGGGTTGACAACGAGTTGAGTGCTTTTTGGAAGGGCTCTCCCGCGCTGCGTAGTCTCCTAGGAGGTGGCCCGATATCCCACGTACTGGATGACGTCTTTCCCCTTAGCCAAGCGTTCCCTTGCTTCCCCGAGTGCGCCCGGTTCAGAGCACCCTACCAAGGGGGCTAAACCACAATTTGTGGAGTTGGGGATGATCCTCTACGACCTGTTAACCAAGGTCAACGAGCACAGGTTTCGAGGCATCAACTAGGGGTTGAAGAACGCCAAGGTCCCAGACAGCCCAAGTCTGGACACCACACAGCGAGGATAAAACTACTCCGACCTCGCCGAGCGGTCGAGATCGGGCGGTCAAACATGGTCCGGAAGTCAACTTAAGCCGCCCCAGTTTTCGTAACCCCCATGTAACAAACCCGAGGCGGGATGTCGGAAAGGCACCCAGCATGAAAACAAGGAGTGACCAACCCAAAGCAGGTCAGGACAAGAGACGTAAGAGTGCAAGGAAATATATGCTTATCATAAGCCCTCTTCCTGAGTTAACCTATAGTCAACTGCTTCGCTTGGTCAAGCGTGCCCAGGACGCCAGACAGGCGTTACCGCCTCCAGAGTCAAGAAGACAACACAAGGTGAGCTTCTGCTGGAGAAAAAACGCATCTCGCAGGTCCAAGCCTGTGGCATCAGGGACAGGATAGGAAGCGTCTTCCGAGATGGGGTCACGATCGGTACAGTGACTCCTGAGGTCTCATACCTAATAGAGTATTTGGATGAGATCGTGACTAAAGAGGTGCAGGAAGAAGCTCAACCCAAGCAGAGGACCTCCTGTCAAAGTAAGTGGCTATTAAAGCTGTTCTCGCCTTAGCCAGCGGTAGCCAGTTCGCAACATTTTCGGTCCCGGCAGGTGTAGACTATGAGCCATATCAAGGAGATCGAGCCTGTACTCAGGTGCTTGGAAAAGAGCCACTTCGCCAGCAAATGCCGCAGCGCCACAGATAAAAGCAACCTCTGCTTTAAATACGAAGAGAAATAACGTGAATCACCAGGCCGGTAGAAATTACTGCCCCTTAAAATCGACGTCCAGAAGCTCCAAGCGAAACGCGTGGATCTAGGACAACTAAGAGATACCTACTAAGAGAGACCACTCCAAGTATCGGTATCCGGTGGTCTTGTGGAACCGTAAAAAAACGAAAGCTAGAAAGGACTGTGTAAGAGCCAGTCGATTTTACCAGCGGTCGCACGGATTGATCACTCATCTGGAGCAGGGAGCAGGGCAGTGGCCGTTTCCACCGGTCGGGGAATTTGCCTTCAGTGCATCCGTGACGGATGGGGCATTGCCGTTCGCGGGGGAGCCGCACAGCTTCTGGAGCGGAGGCAGCTTCGACGCATCTCCGCGATCGCATTGTTCCACCAGAACACTGGAGAGTGGTTCCTAATCCGCTGGAGCACGCCCCATCCAATAGCCAATAGCTCAGTCGGCCTCGTCCACCGCGAAGTCCTCAAGCGCGTTTGCAACGGCCCGAGGTCTAGGCGTTTCCTACTTGGCGTTTCCTACTTGGGCCTCTGGGTCTACCGGACGTCCCTATCGAGCACTCTATGGCGTCATGTTCACTGGAGGTATAGGCCTCGCTGATCCTCCAACATGCATGGCGGGCCAGCTCGCTACTAGCTAACGTTAGATAGCTGACAGACCCCGCTCCTGCCCTGCTGACAATCTGTCGTGAGCCTTCGTTCAAGAGGAGGTCCTCTTAGGGGTCGCCATTGGACCTGCCCCAAACTCTGCCCACCATCTCTGATTTCGTGCAATTGCACGATCGGGAGAGCTTACAGCTTCCTCTCAAAGCCGCTACGTCCTCCTCTTCTCTGGGCACACAAAGCGACCTCGCTAATTCCGATTTGCCTACGAAAGGGTTGTGGTCATCTATGGCGGGCTTGTCGGTGTGCGCCGGGCTCTCATGCTGGCCTCGTATTTTCCCCTGGCACTACAAGGTATTTAAAAAATGGGATTTTAAACGTATTTAGACGGGAAACTTGCAGCTATAAAAGCTTTCAACTCCCCGTTGCTCAACACTATGAACAACAGCTCACAGCTGTGTTTACTTGCCGGAGGAAAAACGCAGGGTAAGTGGCTTGTGGAAAATGCGTATCGCGAAAAAAAACACAACTTGACACTCCGAGTTTATGTGCATGTGTAGTTTTAATATATTTCCAGGACCTTACCCTAAGGGCGTATATCCTAACTACAATTAACAAAAATAATAGGACTAAGACGGAAACGTGGGTATGATCTGGTCTTGGGGATGCGCCCAGTGCGGTACCGCCACCTGACATTGCTTCACATGCGTGGAGACCCATATTGCCCCTGCTCTGTATAGCGGTCGCTGCATGCCGCGAGGCGAGGGGTGCCTCAAGCTCGCTGCAGCAGTCAGTAATCTCCTCGATCCACCAGAACACCGAGAAGTGATGCCTCAAACCTAATCGGCTGCAAGCTAGAGATCCCATCGAAAAGGGATGCGGGTTCTGATGTCAGCATCCGTGACGAGAGAGCTGAGCCGGGAGGAGATTCGATGCACCGAAGGCAATTGGGGATCGGCAAGTGACCCACAGACGCACTGCGAAGTATATTTTTGCGAAACCCCTATAAGGTTTGGTTAAGTTGAATGGGACGGCCCTCCTGGAGGCAAAGCATAGGCCAGTATGGTCATTATTATCCGGATGTTATTATAATATGGACTTGAATAGTGTTACGCGGTACTGATGTCCTTGAGGATATCGGGCGGACTACTTGCCTGGCGTCCTCTTGGAGGCATCTTCTAGTAATGCATTAGGCCCGGCCACTTACAGATGAGATGGTCTAAGATTTCGGTTACCTTACATTCATCATATTTCCTACATTTGCCGTTGTCGGTGATGCCCAGCTTGACTGGATGCGAAGCAGCCAGGCAGTGATTTTTAAGAATTCCCACAGTCTTCAATCTTTCCGGGGTATTAGGGAGTCCGACTTCTTCCTCGTCTGCAGTCTCGTTGCAATCGACGCCCTGGTGGCTGTGAACCCAATAGATCCGCACTGACATTTTCGTGCTTAAAATATCTAGTGCGTTCCTGCTTGCTAGTGAACTTTTGGAACTAACCACTGACGATTGCATTGATAAAATCGCCGCTTAACTGTCCGCGTCAGGTGCGCGGTCTATTCTTTGCGCAAGCTCCGCCGTCTTCCTAATGGTGACTTTCACCTGAAATGCGCTGCATTAGTATAGCCTCATCTCAGGGTCAGGTACAGTATATGCCCATTCCTACTCCTCCTTCCATCTTGGAGCCGTCTGTGTATATGGCTTTTATTTTTTGATTAGGTCGTCGACCACTAGATTCCATATGAGGGGCGATAAGACTTCACCTTGCGGCGTGCCTCTATGCGCTCCTTTCAGCATGGAAGCAGTGCCCCAATCGGATTTTCTACTACAACCTACTACAACCTAGTAGATTTATTATCCAGAAGTTGTTGGCGTGGTCCTCTGTTTTTTTCTAAAGGATATTAGATCTATTGGGAGATGTCATCGGTGACCTTTATGCAACGTGGCACCAAGTACTCCTGGGGCTCTCTATTTTGGAGCAGAAATATCTCCAAGTGCTTCCTTGCGCCTTGCGTATTTCCTTCTTGTAATCTTAGAACGATTTAGTATTCCTCGTTGATTATATCATCCTTCGCCTGCTTGGCGACTTTACAAAATTCTCTGGGTTAATTGCGTTGGAGCGAAAGGTCCCTGTTCTACCGTGGTGGCCTCCTTCCTCCTCCTCTTCTTGGTTTTGGATATGGGGCATGTTCCGTAGTTCGCGCAGAATAATTCCTTGGAGAGGGTCTCTAGTCCTTTTCTATGTCTTCCTCGAATTTTACTGTGCACGGACAAGCCGCAACTTTTGAAGATTTAGTATTCAGGGGGTTTCTAAAAAGTTTTACGTTTGGAGAAATCGAATTCGTATTGGAACAGTATGTACTTGTGGTCTGAGAAGGATGGTCTCTCGAGGACTCTCCATTCTGATAGTACTTTGTCTCGATATGAGTGTTATATCTAGCCAGTTTAAGGAGATGGGGCCTACGATGGTGTGTTCTTGCCCCGCGTCTTCTACGTATAAGTTGGTTAAAAGTATAAAGTTTAAGAGTGACTCACCTTTTGGGGAATCAACTCCACTCGATGGGTTGACTCGTAAGGTCTGGTCACCGTCTTCCTCCTCCTCGGACTCGTCCAGCGTTAGTTCCTGGGTAGCGTCAACGATGGTTTCCAGACTCGGTACCATTACATGTAGGCATGGGCGTCACAGCCTCTTCCTCTAACCATGTAAGTAATGAATCAACAAGCCGCGCATGCAACATTTTCCAATTCCAATTTCCAATTCCATTCGAAAGGCAGCCTTTTTCTGCGCCTTAGGGCCGTGCCTGCGGGGGAAGCTGTTACCTGGTTCAGGCGAGCGAACGAGACATTCTTGCTCTTCTTTTGAAAGCTGCATAGTCTCCATGTTCAAGTCTATATAGACTATGGCACCCGTGCGACTCAACATCATTTGTGTTGTGTTTGTGGCAGTTGTGTTATAATTGGCTAGAGCTGCTCCAGTCAAATCAGAGGTGTGACCGCTGGCGACACGCAGAGAGGATTACTCCAGAGAAACAAGTTCAAGTGCTGGATACGTGCGCCCACTCGATATCAGTTTGATCATTAATAATTGTCACGGTTTGCCGCCGTTCGGGTAGTCCAGCGACGGCCTGGATCCGTTTCATAAAATTTGTTTGGTTCCGTTGTGGTTGCTGTAATGGATTTCCGACCCGATTCGGAAGAAGAACACCGTGAGTTTAGGTTGTTTATTTACTTATAACGGCTATATATAATGATCGTCGATGGGCCGTCGTTGCGCTCGGCAGTGGCGGGTTCGAGTGGCCTTCCATCCGCGATCGATTGTTGTTAGGTGATATTGTTTTACAAGAAAGTCAGCCAGAGAAAAGTTGTTGTTGTTGGATTCGAAAGTCAGCCAGGGAGAAGTTGTTGTTGGACTCAAAAGTCAAGGATTTTGTCCAACCGAAAATTGACGTTGGTGCGGACTACGAGCTGTGTTTACTACCTTACTTGATCACTGCCTGCTGCTGAGGTCCGAGATACGGCTACAGCCCTCTTTATATCCGCGCTTACTGGGCTTAGTGTGCCCGCCGCCTGTGCGGAATTTCCCTTTTCATAGTGTGTCCTTGCCAGTGGCTGGCCCAGGGTGCCCTTTCCAGTACCTGGCCCAGTGTGCCCGTGCGCGATCTTGGGCACGCGCGCCCTTTTAGATTAAAGTTTCTCTCGCTTCCTGTGCTACGGCTATTTATTCCTTATTATTACATTTTATTCTTAATTCAAGCTATTTATTCATTATATTACTTATTTCTATTGCTATCTAATGTGCGCGGTACGCGTCACATAATTAAAATAGGATATAACATAATTCTGCACCTTCCTATTGCGATTCGGTGTCGCATACGTGGACATCAAGCATTCACACTATCGTCGGTTTACGCTTAACCATTGTGAACTTACCCACTCACCTGGATAAGTTATCACAAGAAACACTCGATGAGTTAATTCATATGATAAAATGCTTCCAGACACGCCGAGGCTCACCAACACCGCCTTTAGGGAACCCCCACGGCGGCCGTAGCCGGAACGCATGCACGAGTCAGAGCGTGGCCGCTCTTACCAAACCGGAGTGAGTCAACGTTCGCGACGCCTACCGAAAATGCGGCCAACCTGGACATTTCTCAGCGGAGTGCCGGAACCCACGACGAGGAAGCGCAGGGGTAAAGCCCGCCTCTATGCAGCACACTCAACTCTGTGAGTCGCCCTACCGTGGAGAACGAGCCGTCTGAGTCCTAGGAGTGCGAGACTCTCAGATGCTGGGAGCCCTGGAGGCATTCCTGGATCAGGATCTGGCCAAGTTCGATGCCATCTCGGACATATACCATATAGCCACACTCGGGATAATTATGCGCAACGTCAGGCCCCTCAAGCAAAGTTAATTTTCTAGGAACCCAGCCATGAGGGCCATCATTGACCAGCAAACCAACGAGCGTCTCCGAAGAGTCCGTACACTACCCCATACGTAATAGTAGCCAAGAAGAATGGCGACGTCCGCATACGCGTGGACTATCCCTTGCTCAATGAAAACTCCGTGCCAGGCGGTTTTCTGCTTCCGAGAATGCACCAGATTCTGGAAAGACATGGAAGAAAAAATTCATATCGATGCTGGGCATCAAAATCAGGTAACGGGAAATACCAATAGCCCCGGATAGTCCGGAGTGCACGCCTTCACCTTCCGCGGACGACGATTGCCATTCAATTCACTTCTTTCTACCCACGTTTCTATTTATTAATTTAATTTTTTTATATGGCCCTGATGTGGAACCCCATTTGTTCGCGTATATGGATATCATTATAAGGATGCCGATCACGGGCCGGGATTAATACTCGGCCGGACCAGCGTCCTCCACAGAAACATTTCTGTTTACGGGGACAGGCAGGATTTTGGTCCAGAGGGACCTGGATTTGGGTCAGGATAGGAGAAGTAGATGGAAAAGGGGGTTGGCCGCACAGGCCTCCGGCCGGCCAGGATCGGCCCGTCATCCGGATACCGACGCTCGCCCAAACGGCGACCATGTGTGGAGTGGGTTCGGGTACAGCCAGTCAACAGTAAACCGGCCGCTCCCCAACCATACTACGGTAGGTTCCTTGGCCGCGGCGGTCACAGCCCCGTCAACCGGGTACCGCTCCCGCCTTGGCCGCCGAGCCAAGTTGTGGGACCTGTAGCGGAAAGGAGGTAAAGGAAACGGGAACGCACACTCTCAATATATATACATACTTTAGTTTCCCGCCCGATACCTAATTTGTCCCTAACTCCGTCTCCTTTCAAGCCAGTGGAATCCCCGCGAGGGGATTCGCACCGAGGCCCAGCTCACCAGCTCCTTGTTATGATGGGACCCATCTATCCACGGTGGCGGGCCCATGGGTAGCGTCCTCCAGCAGCTTCCTCGAGGCACATCCGTCCTCCTCTTGCGATCACACACGACTCCTTGGCCGGCAGAGAGGCCCTCGGCTGCCCTCCTCAGCTGCCGATTCCTTTGCTGCTTGCGAGTTCTTCGCTGTTGGCAGGCACGAAGTTCCTCGTGCCAGCGTCGGGCTTCGGCGTTCTCGCTCCTTGGGTTTTTTTTACAGCCGAGGTCTGATCGGCTGTCTGTACGTGCGGCCGTCGGCTCTTGCCTTCGTTGTTTCTTGTTGGCGACTATCGGCTGTCTCGGCGAAGCTTGTGTGTGCCGTGTGTGTGTGTGTGTATGCAGCTCCGGCCCTCTGGGCTCCGCCGTTATGTCGCAGCTTTGCCGCTGTCACTGCCGCGTGTGTGGCTCTGTCGTGATGTGTGGCCCTGCCGTGTGTGTAGCCATGCCGTAGGTCTCCTACTAATGTAACTAACTATACACTTCCCTTCGTGGGTCACCGTCGTAACTTAACCCACTCCTAAAACTAATCTTAATCTATCCCTACTGCTATTTTCTACTGCAATCTGTACAATTGCCCTAATTGGGTCTTTCAGTTGTCCCTTACTCCTTAAGCCATTCTTAACTATATTTACAAGGTATATACAAGTGGGAACTGTCGGTTCCTCACAACATAATTTTCAAATGTTCAACCCTGGAGAATCACGTCGCCAACCTGTGCGAAGTATTCTTGCGTCTTCGCAACGTAAATTTACACTTTAACAGAGGGAAGTGCCACTGCCTTCAGCGCCGCATCCTGTACCACGGTCACGTGATCAGCGAAGCCCGAATCCATACGGAACAGACAAGGTCTCCAGATCTCACCCCGCCCACGAGTTTGAAGAAGTTCTGGTGATGTCTGTCTGTCACAGACGTTGTGGAATGTGAAAATGGAAGTACAGGCAGGGCACGCCTCTCAGGATGTGTAGATTTTATTAACAGAACCTATAATGTTCTGACTTTGAAAAGAAGTTAGTATTACAGACGGATGCGAGTACGAAATGGGAACCGTACATTTACAGACCTTTGCAGACACTAAAGGGTGGTAGCTTACGCTAGCCGCCGACTCAACACAGCTGAAAAGAACTACTCGGTGACCAAAAAAGAGTGCCTCGCCATCGTCTGTATGAACAAAAAGGTTTGGTGCTATATAACGAATCCTGCTAAAATGGCTGAAATCGATAAACAATCCGGCAGGCAGGATTGCACGCTGGGCAATCGAGTTAAATCAATATCAATTCGACATCCATTACTGGAAAGGGGCCCAGAATTTTGTAGCCGACGCACTCGCGAAACCGTTGGCTAATGCGCAGAATCGCAGCAGGCACAGGTCAAATGCCAATGGATTTCGAGGATGCTCTAGAAGATTTGGACAGAGCCCACGAATTCTCCCAACCACAGGGAAGAGAATGGACAGCTATTGCCGTATTGGACTACGGCCTGAGGAATATGAGTACAGACTACCGTCAACGAGTCCTCGAGGAGTGCCATGATCTCCCCATCGGCCGAACATTGTAAGCCATAAATACATAGTCCCGGTTTTTTGGCCGAAAATCTGGAATTGTCGGTAAGCCTTGGTCGGCTACCACAATGTGCAAGTGTCAGCATAATTGTCGCATGCGGACCTCACATATACCTGGACTCAAGTATGTTTATATACCCTGGCGCTCCAGCATAAATAAGATATACAAAGCAGTCTCTCTGCTGCCGGATGTTGGCAGCGCAACTACGCGACTTAGCCCTGGCTCCTAAGAATTATTGTCAGATCAGAGACTTATAAGAACTTGGAGCGGCACCTTCACAGCCCTTAACTCGCATACAAACAGAGCTCGAGATTTTTACCGAATATATAAAGAATAAAAATAATCCTAGCAATTGTACTCACTCAACAATACCTTTAAACAATAAACAATGTACTAACCCACCACCTTCTCCGAAGAAGCTACCGACATACAAGGAGACTGGTGTGACTGCGCTGGACCCCTAAAATCGGTCTTCAGCAAATACACCTTTGCCACCAATGAAATAGAAGCCACTGCAGCCAGTATCGGCCCTGCCGGACAGCGTTGCTGCGTTTCATAACCATTAAAAAATAATACACAGTTTGTAAAATTGAGCGAAATCTTTTCAGCCTCGTTAGTAGCATGGCAAATCTATGCAAAAATGTAGGCAGGTAAATGTAAAAACACGTATTTCTTTCAAGCACAATTGAATTAATATACTAAAAATTAATAGTACTAATAATTAATATACTAATAACAATAATTAATATACTAATTTCTTTATAAAAATGGAATAAAATTAAAACAGCAAGAATTTAAAAACATACAAAATGTTGGACGTAAAAAGAGATCACTTCACTGCAAACGTCATAAATAAAGTAGAGTGATAAAAACTAAATATAGAAACTATTCCAATACTTCTTATAATAATCGTTTTATTCTTACTTAGAAAATCAATTCTAAAATTATATAAATTACACAGCAAGTGTCTTTGAAAAATGTACCTAAGTCGATTTGGAGAAGATCATTAATATTAATGTATTAATTGAAGTTTAACAAAAAAACACTGTTAGGTTTTGCCGCTTGTCCCATTGTGCGGGAGAGCGACAATCAGCTGATCGCTCTCTCGTTGCTGGACAGAGCAGTCTGCATATGCGAACGCCACTAAACGCACGCCGCCGGTCTAAAGCTTTAGTATTAAATGCCTACTCAAACACAAGCCTATACATAGACATAGTTGAATTATAAAGCTTGTATTTATTCGATCCGTGTTTGATCTTGCCTCTTACAGTGACCTCTTGTTAGTTATACAAGGGGACACAACTATTCATGTAGGCCCATTAGGGGAACCTGCAAGTAAAAACTTTAAATTCGAAAATTTGGTGTGTAAATAACTTCCGTTGGATCGCGGTCGCGTTAAGTTTGCAAGTCGGCTCTGCGAATTGCCTGAAAAGAGGACTGCGATAAATATATGCTATTCTTCTTCGCTTATACCCGGCTTCTCGAAACAAGGGAAGATGGACGACTATACACAGGCGGCGCATCCGCAGGTCACAGTGGACAAGTTGTGTGCGAAGTAAGAATTTTCCCATTACGTGATTATTTGGGTTGGTGAGTTGTGCTAAGTTTATTTTTACGTTCGGCAGCATCAAAACTGATTCAGAGGCTCCTACTTTGGAGCAACTAACTAAATTACAGGCAAATCGTTACCAATGTCTTAAAGATTCGTAATCGAGGAAAACGAGAATTTAGTTAAAGGAGCGTCTGGAACAAGTGGAAGAAATAAGGAACGCGTTCCGTGATCTAGAAGGGTTTGTAGGATCAAGCTCTGCAAAGAAGAGTTTCCTGTCAGAAGTCGAGGAGCACTATATGGATTCCTATTACGCCATCGCGGAGGTCTTGGATCCCAGATTCCTGCACCGCCGCCAAAAATAGTCGGAGGTGCCGATCCGGAAGTGTAACTGAACATGCCATAGATGTGAGTTCCCAGGTTCTCCGGTGAGTGTGTGAGCTGGCCGGGATACTATGACGCCTTAATGAGCCTCATACAAAACAACAATAATTTGAGTAATGTGCAACGGTTACAATTCCTTAAAAAGTCGTTGAAACTGGGGCGCGATAATGGCATCCGACAAATGCAACTCACGGAGTCTAACTACGCCGTGGCCTGGCTTATGATGTTAAAAAGTTTCAATAATCATCTTTTTGTTTTTTCTCACCACATGAACGCTATTTACACTTTGCCCCGGCTGCAAAAAGATGGTACAGAATTAATAAGGTCGATGTTAAGCACGGTAAATGTTTACCTGCCTGCATTCCGCCGCATCCCTCTTTGACGAGGAATCGCAGCACTGGTTGGCGCGTTTTCTGACGGGTCTTCAACATCCTATGCAGCTGCAACTTATCTAAGGCTTCAGCACGAGGATGGAACGTGCTAAGCCTCGTTGTTGGCCGCAAAATCAATAGTTACTCCTACGAAACCCTACCTAGGACGGAGCTGAGCGGTGCTGTACTGGCCGTCAAGTTGGTGAAATGGTTAACTGCGTCTAGGTGGATAATTGACCTCTCAAATCCAGACCTTTTACTAGACGGATGCTACAATAAAAGTATGAAAACCTCAGAAGCGGG
>JAWNOB010000061.1:0-188380 GCA_035046265.1 Drosophila bunnanda | reverse complement strand
TCTATATATATAAAAATGAATTGCTGTTCGTTAGTCTCGCTAAAACTCGAGAATGGCTGAACGGATTTATCTTATCTTGGTCTTGAATTATTCGTGGAGGTCTAGGGATGGTTTAAAAGGTGAGAAAAATTCGATTAATTGCTGGGAAAATCCACAAAACAGTATTTTTCTATATCCCATACAAACGTTTTCTAAATAAAATGGAGAGTCAATTTGTAATTTATTACCGCTGTATAAAGTTCAAATTCGCATGCGCGTTGGAGGATCTAATATCGCGTTCCGAAACTCAAAAAAAGTGAAAGTGAATCGCGAACGCGACAAAATTGCATAGTCTCACAGCTTCATATAGCTTCGAGAAAATTAATTTTAGCTAACTTCAGTTGTTAATCTGTCAGATTATTTTTTTAATAAGACTATATAGAAATCGAAAGATAAATCTTAAGTTTTGTCACAAACGTTAAATTATAAATCTTAAGTTAAATTTCTGAACGCAATCATAATATTTGACATTAGATTTGACAACCAACTAATATGTCAATCCATCCTGTCTGTCGCTTTTCAGTCAGAGCACGGAAAAAAGTATTACGATATTATATTGTGTTACGAGTTACGATATCTATGAATGCATCCTTCTATCTTTGTGGCTACGTGCGCGAGAACTTTCTTTACTTTGGTGATCCTTTGTGATAGTGACATTCCAAGTAATGTGCTCTTTTTTGTGATAGTGACACTTTACTGCTAAATAAGCGGGAAATTTTCTCAATTACAATTTACGATGCCGAGGAGAAGACGACCTAACGTAGGTCGTCGTAGTCAATCAAATGTGCGAAGAGCTACCTCACGTGCTAACCGCACTGATGACCAGAGACAGAGAGATCAAGAAAATAGTCGTATTGCTATGTCAGAATTGCGTTCTTTAGTGAGTGACAATGTAGGAGATAGGCTTAGAATGCAACGAGTTCGTGCACATCAAACACAACAACAGCAAGCTAGACATAATGAAATTGAGCGAATCCGCAGACGCAGTGCTCCTGTGATTCTTGAACGAGCTGCATTCCACTATGATCCGGCAATTGATTATTGTGCCGACAAATCAGTAACAATTGGGGAAATGAAAACAATTTGTAAATATTGTAAGGCGTTAAAATACACTGGTGAATCTACTGGATTATGTTGTGCTGAAGGCAAAGTAAAATTGCCACAATTGATCCCACCACCAGATCCTTTACGCTCTTTAGTTTCTGGGATTGGAAATGATTCTAAGCACTTTTTGACCAACATTCAGAAATATAACAACTGTTTCCAGATGACATCATTTGGTGCTACACATATTATACAAGACAATTTCATGCCCACTTTCAAGGTATTATCTATATATATAAAAATGAATTGCTGTTCGTTAGTCTCGCTAAAACTCGAGAATGGCTGAACGGATTTATCTTATCTTGGTCTTGAATTATTCGTGGAGGTCTAGGGAAGGTTTAAAAGGTGAGAAAAATTCGATTAATTGCCGGGAAAATCCTCAAAACAGTATTTTTCTATTTCCCATACAAACGTTTTCTAAATAAAATGGAGAGTCAATTTGTAATTTATTACCGCTGTATAAAGTTCAAATTCGCATGCGCGTTGGAGGATCTAATATCGCGTTCCGAAACTCAAAAAAAGTGAAAGTGAATCGCGAACGCGACAAAATTGCATAGTCTCACAGCTTCATATAGCTTCGAGAAAATTAATTTTAGCTAACTTCAGTTGTTAATCTGTCAGATTATTTTTTTAATAAGACTATATAGAAATCGAAAGATAAATCTTAAGTTTTGTCACAAACGTTAAATTATAAATCTTAAGTTAAATTTCTGAACGCAATCATAATATTTGACATTAGATTTGACAACCAACTAATATGTCAATCCATCCTGTCTGTCGCTTTTCAGTCAGAGCACGGAAAAAAGTATTACGATATTATATTGTGTTACGAGTTGCGATATCTATGAATGCATCCTTCTATTTTTATGGCTACGTGCGCGAGAACTTTCTTTACTTTGGTGATCCTTTGTGATAGTGACATTCCAAGTAATGTGCTCTTTTTTGTGATAGTGACACTTTACTGCTAAATAAGCGGGAAATTTTCTCAATTACAATTTACGATGCCGAGGAGAAGACGACCTAACGTAGGTCGTCGTAGTCAATCAAATGTGCGAAGAGCTACCTCACGTGCTAACCGCACTGATGACCAGAGACAGAGAGATCAAGAAAATAGTCGTATTGCTATGTCAGAATTGCGTTCTTTAGTGAGTGACAATGTAGGAGATAGGCTTAGAATGCAACGAGTTCGTGCACATCAAACACAACAACAGCAAGCTAGACATAATGAAATTGAGCGAATCCGCAGACGCAGTGCTCCTGTGATTCTTGAACGAGCTGCATTCCACTATGATCCGGCAATTGATTATTGTGCCGACAAATCAGTAACAATTGGGGAAATGAAAACAATTTGTAAATATTGTAAGGCGTTAAAATACACTGGTGAATCTACTGGATTATGTCGTGCTGAAGGCAAAGTAAAATTGCCACAATTGGTCCCACCACCAGATCCTTTACGCTCTTTAGTTTCTGGGATTGGAAATGATTCTAAGCACTTTTTGACCAACATTCAGAAATATAACAACTGTTTCCAGATGACATCATTTGGTGCTACACATATTATACAAGACAATTTCATGCCCACTTTCAAGGTATTATCTATATATATAAAAATGAATTGCTGTTCGTTAGTCTCGCTAAAACTCGAGAATGGCTGAACGGATTTATCTTATCTTGGTCTTGAATTATTCGTGGAGGTCTAGGGAAGGTTTAAAAGGTGAGAAAAATTCGATTAATTGCCGGGAAAATCCTCAAAACAGTATTTTTCTATTTCCCATACAAACGTTTTCTAAATAAAATGGAGAGTCAATTTGTAATTTATTACCGCTGTATAAAGTTCAAATTCGCATGCGCGTTGGAGGATCTAATATCGCGTTCCGAAACTCAAAAAAAGTGAAAGTGAATCGCGAACGCGACAAAATTGCATAGTCTCACAGCTTCATATAGCTTCGAGAAAATTAATTTTAGCTAACTTCAGTTGTTAATCTGTCAGATTATTTTTTTAATAAGACTATATAGAAATCGAAAGATAAATCTTAAGTTTTGTCACAAACGTTAAATTATAAATCTTAAGTTAAATTTCTGAACGCAATCATAATATTTGACATTAGATTTGACAACCAACTAATATGTCAATCCATCCTGTCTGTCGCTTTTCAGTCAGAGCACGGAAAAAAGTATTACGATATTATATTGTGTTACGAGTTGCGATATCTATGAATGCATCCTTCTATTTTTATGGCTACGTGCGCGAGAACTTTCTTTACTTTGGTGATCCTTTGTGATAGTGACATTCCAAGTAATGTGCTCTTTTTTGTGATAGTGACACTTTACTGCTAAATAAGCGGGAAATTTTCTCAATTACAATTTACGATGCCGAGGAGAAGACGACCTAACGTAGGTCGTCGTAGTCAATCAAATGTGCGAAGAGCTACCTCACGTGCTAACCGCACTGATGACCAGAGACAGAGAGATCAAGAAAATAGTCGTATTGCTATGTCAGAATTGCGTTCTTTAGTGAGTGACAATGTAGGAGATAGGCTTAGAATGCAACGAGTTCGTGCACATCAAACACAACAACAGCAAGCTAGACATAATGAAATTGAGCGAATCCGCAGACGCAGTGCTCCTGTGATTCTTGAACGAGCTGCATTCCACTATGATCCGGCAATTGATTATTGTGCCGACAAATCAGTAACAATTGGGGAAATGAAAACAATTTGTAAATATTGTAAGGCGTTAAAATACACTGGTGAATCTACTGGATTATGTCGTGCTGTAGGCAAAGTAAAATTGCCACAATTGGTCCCACCACCAGATCCTTTACGCTCTTTAGTTTCTGGGATTGGAAATGATTCTAAGCACTTTTTGACCAACATTCAGAAATATAACAACTGTTTCCAGATGACATCATTTGGTGCTACACATATTATACAAGACAATTTCATGCCCACTTTCAAGGTATTATCTATATATATAAAAATGAATTGCTGTTCGTTAGTCTCGCTAAAACTCGAGAATGGCTGAACGGATTTATCTTATCTTGGTCTTGAATTATTCGTGGAGGTCTAGGGAAGGTTTAAAAGGTGAGAAAAATTCGATTAATTGCCGGGAAAATCCTCAAAACAGTATTTTTCTATTTCCCATACAAACGTTTTCTAAATAAAATGGAGAGTCAATTTGTAATTTATTACCGCTGTATAAAGTTCAAATTCGCATGCGCGTTGGAGGATCTAATATCGCGTTCCGAAACTCAAAAAAAGTGAAAGTGAATCGCGAACGCGACAAAATTGCATAGTCTCACAGCTTCATATAGCTTCGAGAAAATTAATTTTAGCTAACTTCAGTTGTTAATCTGTCAGATTATTTTTTTAATAAGACTATATAGAAATCGAAAGATAAATCTTAAGTTTTGTCACAAACGTTAAATTATAAATCTTAAGTTAAATTTCTGAACGCAATCATAATATTTGACATTAGATTTGACAACCAACTAATATGTCAATCCATCCTGTCTGTCGCTTTTCAGTCAGAGCACGGAAAAAAGTATTACGATATTATATTGTGTTACGAGTTACGATATCTATGAATGCATCCTTCTATTTTTATGGCTACGTGCGCGAGAACTTTCTTTACTTTGGTGATCCTTTGTGATAGTGACATTCCAAGTAATGTGCTCTTTTTTGTGATAGTGACACTTTACTGCTAAATAAGCGGGAAATTTTCTCAATTACAATTTACGATGCCGAGGAGAAGACGACCTAACGTAGGTCGTCGTAGTCAATCAAATGTGCGAAGAGCTACCTCACGTGCTAACCGCACTGATGACCAGAGACAGAGAGATCAAGAAAATAGTCGTATTGCTATGTCAGAATTGCGTTCTTTAGTGAGTGACAATGTAGGAGATAGGCTTAGAATGCAACGAGTTCGTGCACATCAAACACAACAACAGCAAGCTAGACATAATGAAATTGAGCGAATCCGCAGACGCAGTGCTCATGTGATTCTTGAACGAGCTGCATTCCACTATGATCCGGCAATTGATTATTGTGCCGACAAATCAGTAACAATTGGGGAAATGAAAACAATTTGTAAATATTGTAAGGCGTTAAAATACACTGGTGAATCTACTGGATTATGTTGTGCTGAAGGCAAAGTAAAATTGCCACAATTGGTCCCACCACCAGATCCTTTACGCTCTTTAGTTTCTGGGATTGGAAATGATTCTAAGCACTTTTTGACCAACATTCAGAAATATAACAACTGTTTCCAGATGACATCATTTGGTGCTACACATATTATACAAGACAATTTCATGCCCACTTTCAAGGTATTATATAAGAATATTTTTTTATATTATTCAAGTTTGTACTAAAATAAATATATATCGGAAATAATTAATGGACAAATTTTTAAAAATTACAGATACAAGGACAAATTTATCACTTACTGGGAACTCTGTTACCACTACCTGATGCAGATCATCAATTTTTACAAATTTATTTAATGGGCAATTCAGATGCGGAAATTAATAATCGTTGTGCTCACAATCCAACAGTGAAAGGAACCATTGTCCAACAATTACAAATGTTTCTTCATCAGAATACCAATTTAGTAAACATGTTCAAAATAGCATTGGATCGGATGCCATCTGATAGCCATAACATTATTATTCGAGCTGACAAAACACCTGCCGGTGAACACACAAGGAGGTTCAATTCACCTACCATTGATGCTTTATTCAATAAATGCTTTTTTATTAAATACGGATTCGATTTGTTTGTTTTAAAATCATTTTATACAAAAGACTAGGTCTTTTATTTATCGATGAGGCAGTACGAAGTCTGCCGGGCAGCTAGTCAACAATAAAAATGAGGCGCACATGTGTTATGTAACCTTTTTACCCTCCATCCCTCTTTGGTGATGATCGAACGTGTTTGTCCTTTTCATTTCTTCTTGAATAGGCGTGAGTGGAGCGGTGGCATGCAACCTTTTCACCCCTCCCTTTTTTCATTGCGGTGATCGAACACAGGTATCACTGGTGTGCACTGGTGCTTGTAACCTTTTCCTTTGTTGGAAGGGGATGGGACACGTGACCCCATAAAATTATCATAAATGAAAATCTCGGCTGACGGTGACCCTTTCTTCCCTCCCTCTTCAATGCATTGTGTGATCGCAGGTGTGTACAGGCTTCTTGAACGGGCATGAGTGCACAGGTGACATGTGACCTTTTCCCCCTCCATCCCTTTTTGGCTTGTGATTTGATCGTGGGAAGATGATTGAGCCTGGATCGAACACGTTTCGATATCGCTCCGTCGCATTCGCACTCGTAGCCGTATCGACTGCGTCCTCGCGGCGGTAGCGCATCTACACACGTTTTCTCACGTGTCCTCACCCCTTTCAATTAGTGACCCTAATCCATTTTTATTACCCTACCCTTTTAATGAGTGACAGGTGTCACTTAACCCTAATTTAATCTAATTAATGACCCTAATTAACGATAAAAGATCAATGCTGTCCCTCTTCTGAGGTTTTCATACTACTGATAAACCATTATACTTGGGTTTCGTTATTTTAGAATTATCCAAATGCAAAATGTATGATTTTCATTATTCGTATATGAAACCCAAATTTAATGAAGCACTGAAACTAAATTATATGGATCATTTATTTATTCAATAAAAACGGATGATTTGTATTCAGACATTAGGAATGATGTTGAGTATAAATTTGATACCTCTGACTATTCAGATGAATTGGCTAGGAAGTATAATTTTTTGCAGTGTAACAAGAAACGGTTAGGTTTCTTCAAGGATGAGTTGAATGGTAGATCAATGACCGAATTTGTAGGGTTGCGTTCAAAGATGTTTGCTTACACATCGGACAGTGTAGGTAATCAGCCTCAGAAGTGTGTTAAAAAAAGGGTATAAAACGTAGTTGTTTACAAAAAATAACATTTGATGGGTATAAAAGTTGTTTGTTTACTGGTCAGCAAGAATCTGATTCTATGCATATTTTTAGATCTAGAGGACATGATATAAGTACAGTAAAATAACTAAAATTACATTAGACAATAAAAACGATAAACGAATAATATGTGATGATGGAGTTTCAACTCTGGCGATTGGTCATTATTCAACAGTTGAACAAAAAATTGTAGATGATATGTCAACTTTAGAAGTCCGATCAAGGGTTTGGCAAAGCCAAATTGAGAGCTCTCAAAGCAGTAATATTACAGCTAACCTAAAATGAAAGTTACAAGACAATGAAAGTGCGATTCACAAATGGTAAAACCTAAATGGTAAACCTAATAGAACATTTTAGTTCTGATTACTATTTAAAGAAATCAAAAACTTAATAAAAATTATAAATAAAAAAATATGAAAATAAAACAATTGCTTTAAGCTTGTATTTTAATTGTTTATTTATTGTTTAAATGTTTAAATCTAAGTTACTAAATTAGAAAATAAAGTCTAATGTATATAATACTAAAGATAAAATTGTTTAAAATACTTAAAATAAAAAAAAAAAATAAAAAAAAAAATATACATTTCTCCATGTATTTCAATTATTACAAAATTTCAGATTGTTTAATCCAACTTTCATCAGTTTTTGGAAAATTTAGCCAGCGATCCAGAACTCTATCACCTTTTCTTTTCAGCACCTTCTCAACTAGGTATTTATTAGGAAAACGCATTTTTTCAGTTTTTCTTTATAAAATCCACCCTTAATAGGAATACCCTTTAAATCTTCAATTAAGTATGTTGTGGGATAAGTATTTTGTATTTTTACAATTCTAAAGATTTCTGGGATCCAATTTGGATTATATGACTTTTCAAATACCCCCTTATATTTACTAATTCTCACATTTTCACCCATTTTAATTTTGCTACCTGTAAATTTTTTTATGTTATTGTATACTGTGTCTAAGATATGTTTCTCATTCCCAGTGTTTACATTAATAGGAGCCATTTTTATTGTTCTATGTGTTTTATTGTTGTAAACAGAAATTAGTCGTTTATACATATCAATCCACTTATAAATTCCATTAAAACTAAATTCTCACCACATGAGTTCTTTTAATGTTCTGTTAAATCGTTCAACAATGGAAGCCTTTAGGATGCTAAAGGTTGAATAATGATTAATTTGATATCTATTCATTAATGTATTAAACTGAGAAGATTCTTAGGTACTCTACAACCTGTCTTAAATACTTTTTCCATTGTCTCAGTTACTTCATTTGCTGTTTTTGATTTAATTGCTTCACCCCAAGCAAATTTAGAAAATGTATCGATTGTTGTTAGCAGGTACCGATATCCATTATTTGATGAAACATACTTCCCCATTGCTACCAGGTCAACTTGAAATAATGATCAATACCCTTTGTAATGACCTTACGAAGTAAAAAATGTTTACGCGATGGAGCGTGTAGTTTATTAATAATACCCCGCCTACTCATATTTAAATACAAACTAAAATTAAAACTAAAATGACTTTAAATGACTTATATTGTAATACACTATATTCTAACGAAAAATTAGTTATTTAGAAAATCTAATTTTTTTCAATCATTCTTGAAATAACACCTTCAAATCTATCCAATCTGTCTTGAATATCTGCAGTTGCAACAACAGGTGTTGTTAGAATGAATTCTTTTTGATGAGAAATAATTGAATCCCTTAGGCTCTTTATAGAGTTGTCAACATATTCCTTGTCGGCTACAGTTTCATTTTGAGGACCACCATTTTTATGTAAATTAAAGATGCCTTCTGTATCAGTATCAATCGCCTCAAGACCATCAAAACTTTGACCAGTTTCTTCTTGATATTTTGATGTTAGAGAAAATCTTAGCTCGTGTATAGCCTGATCAACATACTCCTTGATAACTATATCACCATTCTCTTTTGGAAAACCACCATTTTTAATACGTCTTCTTTGAATATTAAAGTTGCCATCCGTATCTAGATAGAGTCCTGGTCCTGTTTTCTCGTATCGTTTTAACTGAGTAGCGCTCTGCTTTACATGTATATAGCGTCCTAACTTGTCAGCGGACATGATGATTATGACATCGTTTCTTCATAAATGACGAAATATATATAGTATATTAATGAATTATTTGAGCCTCTCTTAATTCTTCAATTATAGACGTTATTTCATTTGTGTGACTTGTATTTCCTGCAGATTGTGATGCCATTAATAGTTGTAATCGCTCAACCAATTCATTGGGATCATCCCAATATACATAATTTGGCTTATTCATATCAAGTCTCATGAATCCAGTCCCAGTTATCATTGATTTATTAGATTTTGGTGTAGATTCGGCAATAGGTGATTTAGTTAAAAGAGGCTTAATAATTTCCGAATACTTCAAAGCCCTTGTTTCTTTCACCTGTCCATTTGTAAGAAAGTTCCTTAGATAGACATTCGTTTTAATTAAAATTTGTCTATAAATTTCCAATTCATTTGCATTATAATTTTGTGGAAGATGATGAAATATTAAAGAATATAATCCATTTGTAAGTTGCCAGTTTTCTCCATCATCAAATTTAATTGTATTGCGTGAAACAATTATATGACTACTCCCAAGCATTAATTGACCATTTTCATTTTTTCTAGGACCAAATGTCTTATCCAAAACACGTTCTCTTGCCAGTTCACTAATGTTGAAATTTTTTATACTCTCCTCCTCAGGTTTCGATGAATGTTCAATTATCGAAGGGTTTGCGTGAAGAGGGAGTTTACTTGTTGCCACAGGTGATGAAATAGGAGAGACAGAGTCCTCTTCCTCCTCCTCTATAGCTGGTTGAGAACAGAATTGATCATCATCATCATCAACATCAACTTCATCATTAATATTCATCGCCCAATCATATGATTTGACTTCATTATCATTATATTTAGGGCTTGAGTTTAGTTTATTTGTATCATAAAATAAAAGTTTCCTCTTCTTATTCATATGAAGAGTGTCAAAGTCTGATGATGTATTTTTTTCATTAGTTTTTATTTCACTCTTTGTATTTCTATAATCCTTGGGTAACAAATGATGTAATTTTTTATTATCATTAACAAGTTCATGTAATGGTTCTGTTATAGGTTTAAATGTTTTTTCAAGTCCCATAATATTTTATATTTTATATATATATATATATATATATATATATATCACACAGTAGAAATCGAAATCATAAAGGATATCTAATTATAGAATCAGACCTGGTAGCTGATCAGTTAAACAGCTCCGGTAGCTGATCAGTTAAACAGACCTGATAACCTGACCAGTTAAACAGACCTGATAACCTGATCAGTTAAACAGACCTGATAACCTGACCAGTTAAACAGACCTGAGCAGGTGATAAGACCTGCTGGCCGACCAGTTAAATATATATATATATTCATTCAGAAAAATTAAAATACTGAAAGAAACAATTTTTCCATTTCCCAGTTCCCAAAATTAAAAAATGTTAAAATTGTATTTTTTATTATATTTATTTTTTCATTTTTATTAATAGGTTGAAAGCAAATTCCCCATTTCCCATTACGGATTAAAAAAATGTTTATATTTAATTTTAAAATATTTATTTATTTAATTTTATGTTTCTTTTTTTTACATTCTTAATTGGAAATCCAAATTTCCATCTTCTAATTTAATTAAATAATACCTTTTGACTGAAAAGAAATCTAGGATACAATCCTCTATTGCGTTATACCTCTCAGGGAGGTAAACATAATGTTGATCTAGCTCCAACCTAACGTTGGAGCCAAATTTACCAGCGGTCCTGCTGGCTGAATATATTTCAAACCCCGTATTAATCGGGAGTTGATTAATGTTGAGCTTGCCTTTAACTCTACACGAGTTAAAGGCAAGCATTAGAGGATCCTCCTCTATTTCCTTCATTAATGCATCCAAATCCTGTTGGGTCACCCCAGCAGGTAAATTGGATGCTGAGGTCTTCGTCATCGTGTTGGTGGTGGTGGTGGGCCTCATCTTTTTGTTGTTGTTGTTGTTGTTGCTGGTGCTGGGGTTCATGATGCTATTGGTGGTTAGTTGTAGCTGGTGATTGGTGGTGCTGGTGCTGGTAGCTGGAGCTGATGCTGCTGGTGCTGGTAGCTGGAGCTGATGCTGCTGGTTGTTGTTAGCTGGAGCTGGTGCTGGTTCTGGAGCTGATTCTGGTAGCTGGAGCTGATGCTGGTGCTGGTGCCGACTGCTGGTCACTAAATGATAATTTAACCCAGGAACTGACTCAATTTATACCCAAACAAGGACTGCATTTCTTCTCCCACTACTCTTAGTTACAGGTAGTGGGAGAAAGGGTCAGAAGGGTCAGATAAAAAACGTCTCAGGACGTTAAAGCATCATTAGCAGAGAAACGAATGACAGACAGTCTAGCAAGAATTTTAGACATAAGTGCCCGTAGTTAACAGTCCCAAATTTTTGGAATCGTCGATAGTTATACCTGATGTTTTTACCCAAATATAAAACTACTTCTATTGGTGGTTGTAAATTTCCAAAACTGTCGAAATAATATGAATCTAATCCTTTCTTAAAATACGCTACCCAATGCGTTCCATTTGATGAAGAGTGTGCTAAATTAATTATTCCACACTCAAGATGATGTGGAAATTTTGGTATCCCGTCTTTCATATAGACTCCTCGAAAGTGTCGAATATTTTTAAAGCCAAACCTCATTAAGTCAAAGTTGGATTCAATATGTCCAGTGGTTTTTTCTTTTTCAATTTCTTCGTCGAATGCTTGACTATTTATGCACGAGATATTTTTAATACTGTTCCTGTTCCTGCTGTTCCTGTTCCTGCTGTTCCTGTTCCTGCTGTTCCTTTTCCTGCTGTTCCTGTTCCTGCTGTTCCTGTTCCTGCTGTCGCCGCTGTTGCTGCTATTGCCGCTGTTGCCGTTCCTGTTGCCGCTGTTGCCGTTCCTGTTGCCGCTGTTGCCGTTCCTGTTGCCGCTTTTGCCGTTCCTGTTGCCGCTGTTGCCCTTTCCTGTTGCCGCTGTTGCAGTTCCTGTTGCCGCTGTTGCCATTCCTGTTGCCGCTGTTGCCGTTCCTGTTGCCGCTTTTGCCGTTCCTGTTGCCGCTGTTGCCGTTCCTGTTGCCGCTGTTGCCGCTGTTGCCGTTCCTGTTGCCGCTGTTGCCGTTCCTGTTGCCGCTTTTGCCGTTCCTGTTGCCGCTGTTGTCGTTCCTGTTGCTGCTGTTGCCCTTCCTGTTGCCGCTGTTGCCGTTGTTGCCGCTGTTGCCGCTGTTGCCGCTGTTGCCGTTCCTGTTGCCGTTCCTGTTGCCGCTGTTGCCGTTCCTGTTGCCGCTGTTCCCATTCCTGTTGCCGCTGTTGTAGCTGTTGCCGTTCCTGTTGCCGCTGTTGCCGTTCTTGTTGCCGTTTCTGTTGCCGCTGTTGCCGCTGTTGCCTTTCCTGTTGCCGCTGTTGCCGTTCCTGTTGCCGTTCCTGTTGCCGTTCCTGTTGCCGCTGTTGCCGCTGTTGCCGCTGTTGCCGTTCCTGTTGCCGCTGTTGCCGCTGTTGCTATTGCTGTCATCGCTGCTGCAGCGACAGCCCATTATCAACCACGACGCCCCCGCTTTTTCATTTTCGACCCTGACGGGTTAATTATTCGTCTTGCGACGTGGGAAATATTTGGCCTCCGACAAGGAGTCTTTGCGGGCAGGATCGCCTCCCTAAACACAGAGGTATAGTGGAATCATGCCAAATCAGAAGATAATCCTGCGGATGCGGTTTCAAGAGGAATATATTCTAGTGATTTAATAAGTTTCGATATTTGTTGGAATGGGCCAAAGTGGTTGACAGAATTAATAGAAAATTAGCCACCTCAAACAAATGCTGAAGAAGAAATAAGTGTTAATACGATATTCCTCCATCCACAAATTAAGAAGAATAATGTGCTACATAGTTCGATTTGTTAATACTAAATCAAGAAATTAGTCTTATCCGCGTTACTTAATGGCTAAGGAAATACAAAATGCCGAAACGATAATAATAAAAAATGGACAAGATTATCCATTTAATTCTGAAAACTGCCGTTTGCTTAATAATAAAGAAATTAAAATTAAATTTAAAATCTTAAACTTGCATCCGTTTTTTGATCAAAATAATATTATCAGAGGGGGCGGCAGATTGCAAAATTCTCTATATTCTCGGTAAAGGGAAAATTTCTTCCTTCATCATGAACCTTTCATGGTGGATAAATTTAATGAATGCATTCAATGAAAATATTGGATATTAAGATTAGGAAATTCCCTAAAGAAAAAATTAAATGAATGTACGACATGCGGAAGATATCGTCAAATTACAGCATAGCACGTAATGGGAAATCTACCTAAATATAGGGTAACAATGGCATACCCATTCTTAAGTACAGGTATTGATTACGCAAGACTCTATTATATAAGGTGTTCCGAAATTAAAGGCCAGAAAAGTTATAAAGGTTATGTAGCGGTATTTGTGTCTATGGCAACAAAGGCGATACATTTGGAAATTGTGAGCGATTTGACTTCTGAAATGTGCTAATATCTACTCCGACAATGGAACAAAATTTTTTGGGAGCCGCGAAGAAATGAAAATTCTCTGATTGTATCTCAACTCGAGAAAGACGGGATTGACTGGCATTTTATTCCCCCGGCAGGATCTCAGGTATCTGGGAGGCCGGCGTAAAATCTATGAAACACCATCTGAAAAGAGTAATTGGAGTAATTGGAAGAGATGTCAACCTTAATAGGACGACCGCCGGTGGAAATTATTGAATGATAACGAAAAAAAAGGAAATTTAGATGGGTGGAGATTTAATCAAAAAATTAAAAGAGATTTTTGGAAGAAATGGAAGAAGGACTACTTGCATACCCTGCAAGGGAGGTATAAATGGAGAAAAGAAACTCAAAGTAGAGAAGAAGGACAAGTGGTACTCTTGAAAGATGAAAATTGCCAGCCAGATGGCCAATGGCAAGAGAAGCTTACAAAGGTAAGGACGATCGAGTAAGGGTTGTTAAAGTTAAAACCTCAAATGCTTCATTTACAAGACCCATTACAAAAGTTTGCCCTCTAATGGGTGTACAAGAAGTGGATGGCACAGCAAAAAATTCAGATAGCAGATGATAAAAGTTAAGCAGTATGCTAATATTGATGTTGCTTGCTTTATGTTGCAAATTATCAAGTGCAACATCGGAAACAATGAATAAAAAAATGTTTGATTTTCAGAAACTTAACAGTATCGCGGTAAAATATATAGATCCTTTGCTGTTGCTGGTGCTGTTGCTGGTGCTGGTGCTGGTGCTGGTGCTGGTGCTGGTGCTGGTGCTGGTGCTGGTGCCGACTGCTGATCACTAAATGATATTTTCATCCAGGAACTGGTTACAGGTAGTTGGAGACAGTGTCAGAAAGGTCAGATAAAAAACGTCTCGGGACGTTAATGCATCATTGGCAGCGAAACAAATGACAATCTAGCAAGAATTTTAGACATAAGTGCCCGTAGTTAACAGTCCCAAATTTTTGGAATCGTCGATAGTTATACCTGATGTTTTTACCCAAATATATTACTACTTCTATTGGTGTTTGTAAATTTCCAAAACTGTCGAAATAATGGGAATCTAATCCTCTCTTAAAATACGCTACCCAATGCGTTCCATTTGATGAAGAGTGTGGTAAATTAATTATTCCACACTTAAAATGATGTGGACATTTTGGCATCCCGTCTTTCATATAGACTCCTCGATAGTGTCGAATATTTTTAAAGCCAAACCTCATTAAGTCAAAGTTGGATACTGACCTGTTCGGTAACTCATTTAATAGTTTTTTTTTTTGAGTATGTTTTGTTGTTTATTTTTTTAAACTGAAATCCCATATCCTTTCCTATATGGTTGTAAATATAAACCTTCACCCAACGCAACTGATTCCATTTTTCTATTATGTCTCTGGTTTTCCTGCAGCTGTGCTTTCGCCATTCTTGCATTGTTAATTGTCTTTGCAATTGCCGCACTGCCTGAAGCCAAACTTCCTACAGCACTTAGAGCTGTTAAAATTGGAACAAGTGGCAAGAAGCCTCCTATTTTGGGTACATTGATAACCCGTGGGACTATAACATTTTTCCTACATCCCATTGTGTTTGATACTGCATTGCGTGCTACTTTTATAGCATTCAATATGTCCAGCGGTTTTTTTCTTTTTCAATTCCTTCGTCGCATGCTTGATTATTTATGCAAGCGATATTTTACTATCTTCTTTTTAATTTGCTTTGTTCGCATTCCAAACTTTTTCTTAGCCTTGATCATGTTTGTTACAAAATATGGTTCAGCTCTCTCTCCAATACTACTGTCATTAGCTTTTACACGATCCCAAGCCCTATCAATAAAAAAAGGAGTCCGCTTTATGGCGATTAACCAAGTCCTTACTATTTTAATACTTTATATCATGGATTCTACACGCTTCGTCTAAACCATTAAGTACACGATCACCTCGGTACCCTGTTTAGCATTTGTTTTATTACTGTTTTTGTTATAAAGATGTTTACCCATTTTAGATCAACCTCAATTATCAAAAGATTGTCATTGAATGAAGTACTTATCACAATAACATGCGTTTATTAAGACAAAATAAAAGCATTGTAGTTAGAAATATTGAGGGTGGAGGTCATGGAGAGAATAAACCTCCACGCCACAGTACTTTATTACCAAATACAATTAGAGCTTTAATTGTTGGTTCGTCAAACTGTGGAAAAATGAATGTGATGAAAAGCCTTATCGAAAGTCCAAATGTCAAATTTGAAAATATTTATGTATTTTCAAAGAGCTTGTATCAACCGAAATATCAGTATTTGGAAAAACTAATGAAAACAATACAAGGGATGTTTTGTCCCCACCGGAAGCTAAAACTAATTAAATTCCAATATTTGATGATGTTGCTTGTGAAAAGCAGGACAATATACGTAACTATTTTTGCATGGGACGTCATAGAAATATTGATTCATTCTACTTATCACAAACACATATACCGAAACATTTGATTCGGGATAATGCAAATTTTATTATAATGTTTAAGCAAGACGATTTTAAAATGCGTCGCATATACAAAGATCATGTAAGCAGTGACATGGACTATGAGTCTTTTATGAAAATTTCATGAAAGTGTTGGGAGGAAAAATATGGATTTCTACTAATTTCGAAAGATGATAAATTGAATACTGGACGATATCGAAAAGGATTTGATCAATTTATTACACTTTTAAAATATGTATTGATAATTATATAACTGTTCTAAGATGATGGTTAACAAGACAGTTAAGAATCAAGCTTCATAATGACTACAACGCTGACATTTGCTTTAACAGGAAACACTTCAGTTATTAGTAAAACACTTTTCCCATAAACTGAATTAAATCAAAATTATGAATGTGCTCTCATTGATTTTTATACATTTAATTCAATACCGAATGTGGATATAAGAAACAATCTATTTCATATTGGGAATAAAGTCATAGAAATAACTGTGGGTTCATATGAGTTTGATGACATCACTAAATATATTTTTAATAAGCTTAAGGAGTATCAACTTCATGACAGCATAAAAATTGAATGTAATAGTAATACATTTCAAGTTCAAGTTGTCACTAAAAATGAAACAGTATATTTTAATTATGAACAATCAATTGGAAAACTATTCGGATTTAATAAACGAAAATTAAGACCACATAATAATGAAATTTACAACTCGGATTATCCAATAAATATTTTAGAAAAATTAATTCTATTATATTGGAATGCAATATTATTAGTGGATCATATGTAGGGAATAGTCCAAATCATGTGCTTCATGAATTTGGAATCAATGTGCCCCCTGGTTATAAAATGAACATTACACCACCGAATTTAATGTATTTACCTGTGAACTGCAGAGAAATAAGCACACTAGAAGTACGAATAACTGATCAGAACGGAGATTTAGTTGATTTGCGTGGAGAAACTGTATTCATTCGTCTACACTTACGACCAACAGAATGATAATATACAATAAAAAGCAAGTCCTTCGCCTTATCGATATTAACAAATCAAAAGCTGAAGTGGAAACATCACCATCTCAAGGAGCTTCAAACCAACTACTTGCACTTTTATTAAAAAATAAATTGATTTAAAAATCACTTGGCTTTAATATTAGTAAAGTTTTTAAATTACTATTCAAATGAATGAAATTTTCCATGTTCAAGAAAAGCCTATCAATGACGACAGCATCATTTAAAAGGAATTTCATACATATCATCCATATCAACAAAACTTTAAAACAAATGATGAAGTTCGCATCACAATACAAAACCAATATTTATATGTCCTTTCAAGTGAAAGTTTTCTCCACTTTGAAGGCACTCTTACCAGAATTATTGATAAAAATACAGGAGCAACTACTACAAACGGAGTTAATGGACTGCTTAAAAAAATTTCCATGGCATATTTTTTGGATGAAATAAGATATGAGTTGAATGGATGTGAGCTGGATAGGACCAGGTTCACTGGTATTACATCAACTCTCAAAAACTTTATCTCAATTGGACAACCGGAGGGTCATTTATATCGCAATGCTGGATGGAATGGAGGAGATGATGTCAAGTCTGGTGGTCGTTTCACCTTTTCAGTACCACTTAAAATGTTAATGGGATTCGCTGAAGACTATAAGAAAGTTGTATTAAATTGTAAACATGAACTCATTCCCCTACTAGCTAAAAATACAAATGATGTTTATTAAAACAGTTGATACTAAAACACCTAATATAGCAATACACAGTATCAGTTGGTAAGTGTTCCGAGCGATAGTGCTAAAATTAAAATGTTCAATGTAGTTTAAAGTGGTGGTCGTCTCCCCCTCTTATTCCGTAGTTGGGATTGCTATATAAATCCAACATTAGTACAGGGAACACATGCAATGGCTGCAAATAAAGAAAGACCCCGGTTTGCTGTCTTGTATTATATGTATGCAAGATTTCAAGAGAGCTACTACAATAGAGAGCCCCACCCACTTCTATCACCGATGGAATTTAGGAGTAAGGCACCTATTGTTGTTACCGATCTCACCTATCAGAATGAGTCAGTCAAATCAGGACCGATTGATGTTAAAATTTCAACTGAACTAACTGCTCCTAGTGAGATGAATACAAAGGTATATTGCCTTCTCATTCATGATCGTCTAGTTGAATACACTCCATTGACTGGATTAGTGCAACGTATTGTCTAAGACATTGAAAAACATTTCATCATTCAATTTTTGGAATTCGTTTCAAGCATACGTCCATGGAATAAAAGTCATCAAACAACAAGTCTAATAAAATTTTTTAATAATATTACAAATGTTTGCACACAATGGAATAAATAATACATCGAATATTGAGATCATTGTATTAAAAATAAATAATTTTTTGAAAATGTTTAAGCAACAAATTTTTCCTGAACATGTAAAATATCTGGAAGAGTCATTAAGTTATTTCTGTAAAAGGGTATCTGAGACTCCAATGATTAGCAATGTACATGGAGAACATTTCTCATATTGTTTTTGGGCTCAAAATGATTTTTATACTGTACGCTCAATTAAATGCTTAAAAATAATAAAAATGTATATTAATTTAGAACACCGCTTTTAATAATTGCACTTGAATAAATAAATAAATATTTTAAAATATAATATACATATATCCAAAAAAATATAAACTATATTTTTATTTGGCAGTGGGGACTTCTTTATAAGTTTTTCCTTTCAGCACATGAATTTATTTTTCGTTTTTAATTGATATAGAAGATATGTTTCATCCCTTAATTTGAGGAAAAATGTTTGTCTCTCAATTGATTTTTATATGGATGCATTTTTTTTCTTCGTTGGAAAATGACTTTTGAGAATGGGTTGTGTATTTTTCCTTTTTTTTCTTCTATTCCAAATGACTTTTGAGAACGTGGTTAATATAACTCCCGCGATCCCTTCTTTTATCCCAAGTTAGTTGCCTACTCTCTTTTTTAAATTGAAGGATCGTTGGTGAACATGTTTTTTCATATCAATACAAGTGTTCTTTATTATCAACAATAAAAATGAGGCGCACATGTGTTATGTAACCTTTTTACCCTTCATCCCTCTTTGGTGATGATCGAACGTGTTTGTCCTTTTCATGTCTTCTTGAATAGGCGTGAGTGGAGCGTTGGCATGCAACCTCCAAACCTCCTGGCAAACCTCCCTTTTTTCATTGCGTTGATTAAACACAGGTACCACTGGTGTGCACTGGTGCTTGTAACCTTTTCCTTTAGTGGAAGGGGATGGGACAAGTGACCCCTTTTTTTATCATAAATGAAAATCTCGGCTGACGGTGACCCTTTCTTCCCTCCCTCTTCAATGCATTGTGTGATCGCAGGTGTGCACAGGCTTCTTGGCCATTTCCCCCTCCATCCCTCCATCCCTTTTTTGAACGGGCATAAGTGCACAGGTGACATATGACTTTTTCCCCCTCCATCCTTTTGACTTGTGATTTGATCGTTGGAAGATGATTGAGCCTGGATCGAACACGTTTCGATATCGCTTCGTCGCATTCGCACTCGTAGCCGTATCGACTGCGTCTTCGCGGCGGTAGCGCATCCACACATGTTTTCTCACGTGTCCTCACACCATTCAATTAGTGACGCTAATACATTTTTATTACCCTACCCTTTTAAGGAGTGACAGGTGTCACTTAACCCTAATTTAATCTAATTAATGACCCTAATTAACGATAAAAGATCAAAGCTGTCCCGCTTCTGAGATTTTCATACTACTGATAATCTACTGCTGCATCTTATCTTATCGCGATGGACTTGGCACATTTGCATATACGGAAGTGCAAGGAGTGTTAATGTGTATCTCTACGGCGGTTTGAGCCATTTTTTTATGCAATGGAAGAACAGTAGTGGTCATTAAAATAAGCTGAGACGGCGGTGGAGATGCGAATTGGTATCTCTCCAAACGGATAAATGGTATTAATTGGAATTGATCTGCCATGTTAACAGACTCGAAGGATTTAGAACTGGAAACGAACTCGATCACACTAGGCCTGGTGGGGAGATTTGGACAAGAGGTTGGCCATAGTTGAGAAATAATTTAAATAACAATAATAAATAGTTTGATCGCCTAAATAAATACAACCGAATTGTGACGGAAGAACCAATTTATTTTGTTGCCACTAATGTCGGAGTGCAGATGTAGAAGCGGAAAAATTGTCAGAAGAAGAGTTTGATTTGGCTTAATACTTAAAGTAGTACAGTTGGTTAAAATGTACGCAGTAAGAATGCGAAAAACGAAGCAGACTACATAATATGGTCTCTTTTTCTTCTGATATGGAAATAAATTTTTTATAAAAGTTACAATTCGCGTTATATACATATATATATAGATTATACGTCGGAACGTCACAATTTGTAACAAATATAGTATAACAACCTTTGTGTTTCCAAGCACAGACTTTCATGGATGGGAAGAGGTGTTAGACCTAACTCTACTCGTAGAACTCAGCCATTACAGGGTTGTAAACTGGAATGTGCCGATGCAGCATTTGTTTTCGGACTACCGATATATCTTTTTTTCGAAATATCGGTGCCGACCAGTAAGCCGGCACCAAGACGCAACCCACGCAAAACGAACTGTGGAAAGTTTAGCGAAATTGTCCACTCAAATTTCAGCAACAGAAGGATTAGGGTACAGTCCTTAGAAAAGGCACTCGACAAGGAACTTGAGGACCTCACAAATATATTAAACAAGGCATTTAATTAGACATGTAGAGTGACATTCTCGAAGAAGCAGTACCCACCATGGTGGACCAATGAGCTAAGTGACCTCAGAATGAGGGAACGAAAAGCCTTAAACAATAGCTATGTGTCCAAAGTATAAACGCCATACAAAGAGGTACAGAAAAAGTTGCATGTACTTGTGCAATATACGAAGTCTAGAAAGGGTCCTGTCAGTTACTGCGAAGCGATAGAGGACATAAAGGACACAGTAAGGCTAGGCAAGATCCTTGATAAGGGGCACACGAGCCCTTCCCTAATAAATAAACCTAACGGCACATCAGCAACTTCTAGAATCACTAGAGATTTTGGTAGACACGCACTTTCAAGGAAATGTATCATTCCGGCAATGCTACCAACAGCAAAAGGAAGCATCAGCAGATTGCTCAAAGCCATCTAACCTCCGTCATCCTGAATGCGATGGATAGGCTATTGTCCATACATACATATAAGAGTCAAGGCGGAGAGTTATCATCTATCGGATGCCCAACATGCATACCGGAAGGGTCGATCAACAGAGACAGCACTGCGTGAAGAAGTGAGTTACGTTAAGAACTCACTCATCTATAAACAATGCACGTTGGCCACCTTCTTGGATATAGAAGGAGCAGGCTAAATATCTAGGTGTGGTATTGCATCCAAAGCTCACATGGAAGAGAAAGAGTCAGGAATGCAAGAATAGCACTCTTCTCTTATTGTTTAATGTTTGGCAAGAGCTGGGGAATATTTTCAAAGACCATAATGTGACTTAACACAGCAGTAGTAAGAACAATATAGACTTACGGGACTCTGGTATGGTAGCCGGCACTCACCAGAGCCTACAATATAACAAAGCTAACAAGGGTTCGGCCTGCGCCGGAGCAACAAGGGCGTTACGCTCGTGCCAAGCGGCCGCTCTGAACGTTATTCTAAATATTATGCCAAGTGACCTGTTTATCAGAGTGCGGTAAGTCTGAAAGCAAACGGTGGCAGGAAAATCCTCGCATAAGGCATCGTACTATTCTTGATGAGGTCACATCACTAGCGTGCGCAAGCACGCACAACAAAATAACCGAAATGATATCCCGTAAGGGTTACACGACCTCTTTCCCATCGAGGGAAGAGTGGACTAAGATAATCCAACGAGATGAGGTATCACTCTACACCGTTGGATCTAAGGAGAGCTGCAGTGTGGGGGCTGGAATTTTCGCTGAGAGCTGTGGGATTGAAACGGCTTTCAGTCTCCCAGCATCAGTGACAGACTTCCAGGCTGAGGTACTTGCTATATGGGAGGCAGCAAGACTCTAACTACGGCAAGGCCTAAGGATTACTCTTATAGTCAAGCGTCTATCAAAGCTCTAGAGGCAATCGAAATGAACAAATGAACTTGCGCAAGATAACTATTTCAAAATAACCTGGGTGCTAGGACACAACGACATTCTAGGGGATGAAAAAGTGAGGGTTCAGTCGAGCTCAGCAACAGTACGGAAATATCGATCGCTGTTGAAGTTGCAAATCACCAACGATATTTTATTAATTAATACTGAGCAGGAAAGCCGGAATTAAAAACTTAGCTCTTGTTCCTTCGCTGTTCCACGTCGACGACGATCGGCCGTCTTGCCGGAGCTTGTGTGTGGTGTGTGTGGTTGCTTTTTGCCCCGGCTACGGGCTCTGCCGCTGGGCCATGTGCGTGTCTCTGGGCTCCGCCGCGAGTGTGGCCCTACTTCTAGAACTACTACTACTACTTTCTACTACTTTTTCCTCCGTGGGTAACTTAACCTATCCTTACCACTACTAATCTTAGCCTATCCCTACTACTATTCCTACTCTATCTATAAAAATGCCCTTCGTGGATCTTTCGGTGTCTCTTAAAATTAATTAATTACATAATGGCCTTCTAAGAGGTTGCGGGTTGACAAGCCTGCTAGCCAGTGGGCTTAGGTTATCCATTAGCCTGTTCGCATAACGTCTGCTGTGTAGGCGTAGGTCGTTTTGTATAGCCTGGTTCGTTACGTACCAGGGAACGCCGGATGCCCGTCGAGCAGCACGTGCCTGCAGTACTCTCAATCTGATTAGCTGGTGGTTGTCCGCGGTGCCCCATACTTGGATGGCATACGTCTAGGCAGCAAAACCTTCGTCGTAAGCTAGAGGCTTTTAGAGCTCAGGAGCCAATCGAGCTTCTTTAGTTTGCGAACTCATTTTGCTTTTATTGCCGTGATGTGGGTGTTCCATATGAGACGGTGGTCTAAGTGTACACCCAAGTAGCAGTGAGAGTTGGCGTTTCGAATGTTGTTAACGTTGAACGTGAGGAAAGTATAAGTGCAGGTGGTTGTCCACGCTGTATGACTTTAGGAACTGTATGTGCCGTTATGTAGTATATAAATATGTAGCGATCGCCGCTTATCGCAAAATAGAGTGAGTACATTGACGCATTTTCGCGAAAGTATTGGGTGCCGTTCTTTTCGAAATTGAGATTTGAATGCAAAATTGTTAGACACCTAACCTGTGTCTCGCTACCCTGTGAAATATTATAACTGAAAACCCTATAGTTCCGATAAAAATTAAGTTTCAATTTTATTGTATGTTGTACAGTGATTTTCAGTGTGCGCGTGAAATTATCGTATGTATTAAAATTCTTAATTTTTTTATTAAATGACGCCTTTAATGAAAAAAATTAAGTTTTCATTCGTTATTATAGCTTGAAAAATATTTCCATGATTTTCTCATTCATACGAGATTAAGTCAAAAGAGCTTCTCCTGAAAAATTTGATTTTTTAACATTCACGGAAATGCGTCGATATGTATGTATGTATGTATGTGAAGCTGTGTAGTTTGCCGTTTGGCGCAGAATAGCGTGAAGCTTACCAAGGGTATGTATAAGAGCTGTCCTCAACTCGCTTAGCAGCGAGCGAAGTTCGGGAGCTTGGAAGCATGCGGTCGTGAACACCGAGGAGCGGCGAGCATCCGAGCTTTTGGAAGCTCGGTGGGTTAAGCCGGCGCATCGACCGGCGCAGAGGGCCTTCTAACGTATACAAAAATAAAATGAAACCAAGTAATTTCAAGTAGTTATACCTAGCAATAATATTTTATTTATAGCCAAAAGAGCGTACAAGTGTGAAGTGTCAATCATTTTCTTTTATTTTGCTTTAATAATCTTGTTGATTTGCTTTGATGGTCCATAATTTAATCGATCTTGAAATGGACATTTTTAATATTTTAAGTATTTAAGTATTTTAAGGAATTATTTTAGGTAAGGGTGCATCATGAAGGACTGCTTTCACATTTTCCTGAACAGCCCTGTGGGCGCGGTTGTGTTCGCATGCAATTATTTTTATTTGCTCGTTTACGTCCGTGACATCATTCACGAATAGCGTTTACATAATCTATGCTTCCAACTTCTTTGACCAATCCGAGCAGCGAGTCTTTATTATCGAAATGCTGCCGAAAACTACAAAGTTTCGAAGTAAAGGCTATCTTGCTTCATTCAGGATAATTTGATTTATGTAGCAGTACAAAGGTTTATCGCTAGGCTCAACAGTGTAGGTCAACGATTGGGGCTTATATTTTGGCTTTTATATTTTTTCAGGACAAAGCGTCGGCAACAAAATATTCCTTTCTAGGTTTTTAGGACGCTTATGCGCTGTGTTCTTGGATAATGCTTTTCATTGCTTAATTTTCGCATTAGTATTACTGTCAGATATAGCCAAGGTGAGCGATGATAAGTTTGGAGACTTGATGACCAGTAAAAGTCCGAAATTATTTTTAATCCATGTGGGTAATTTTTCAGTTTTCTCTTTCGTTTGTAGCGTAGTATAACTCGCAGTTCTTTAAGGTGCGAGATAACATCGTGATTGGCCTGCAATTTTAGGGCAGGAGCGCACCGATACCGCTTGATGAGGCAAGCGCTCAAACGTTCAACCTTGGTTCTCATTAAATACAATAGAAATCTTTTTTGACATTTGTTTACCTTGCGTATGGAGGTTACATGTCCAGCTATGGTCGCGAAGTTTTTTTTTTTTAATTTCTGTAAAAACTGGACAATCCCGAGGCTGAAGAAATTTTACTATCATTTACTCTTGAATCTTTTTACCTTTTCCGGGCTTTGTTTTTGGCTCCGATTGATTTAACAATGTAACCTTAGAATCGAACACCTTCTTTTAAGAATTTGTTTTTTTCCGGCGACACTCTCATGTGAGCTGACAAGTGGCAGCGTTTTCAGAAAAAAATAGACTTTTAGACCTGACCCATGAATGAAACTCACAGTGATTGGGGAGTTGACCAGCATTATGTTCTTTGGCTCCATTAAGGGCTTTACATAATTCTTGGCAGCTCCAGATTTTCATTGTTCCCTCCGTAGGCCCAATGAAGGGCAAGTGGGATCTTCCTTTAAAGAATTGATTAGGTGGTTGAAGTCCAGCGAATGCTGGAATTAGATCTTCTTCCGCCTTGGCTGCTTGCTCAACGTTGAAAATCCACTGGCGGCATTCTTCTCATTCTCTCTAAAGAGTTTGGCCTTTTCGGTTCCTGCGAAGTTGAGAACTATGCACTAAATTCGTAAACTGTGTGATGGATTTACGTTCATGAGTTCTGGGGTTTGGTTTGGCGTGCTTCGATCTTACCAGTTATCTTTTTTGCGCCAAGAATCTTTTGATTTTATTCTTATTTGACTTTTTAAAAAAGTTAAGTTTTTTTAATTATTTGGATTTCACTGTTCTTAGTCCCGCTCCTTTTCGCTTTCACTTTCACTTTCAAATTCACATATTTTCCCAATATGGGCGTAAAAATCTCATGAGGCCACTGGATGGCTAACACTAAGCACAAGTTATTGCATGGCAGAATATTTTAATTCGACTAAAAATAATTTGGCTCTGGTATATTTATATTTATTTATTTCAATACTAAATACCCGTTTTTGGCGTCCGAATATAATTAAAGTTTTTTGTAATTAATGCACTTTTTATTTGCATGTCACATTTACAAATCGCAAATTGATCACATTTTAATGTTTTTGTTATTTGATGTTAATATGGATCTATGGAGTATGTAACTTCCGTTGGAAGTTTCTGAAGAAGTTTTAAAAGTGAGTCGAAGATAGTTCCTCCTAGTCCCACTTTAAGACCCATTGGGTATGTAGGAAATTTAATACTTGTTTAGCTGTATGTAGTGAGAAATGCTACTCTTAAACACATTTCTTTGAATTTGCTATAAGAGATTAGAAGCTGTGTGTATAAAATTGGCAACTAAATAAATAACAAAAGTCTTCTTATTCTTGCAGACTATTTAATTACGTATGATTGATCTTATTTAAATTTTGCACGATTGTGCTTAAGCTGCTTAGATCTTTATTATGCTCCTTAACTAACTTATACTAGACTTCCAATTGTTACTTCCATTTAAGTACAAGAAGCTGCATAAAGCCAACACCGGTCCCATTGAAGGCTTCCACGGCTTCTACACACTGGTAGCGGCGCTAGCTTATGGATAGCCTTCCGGAAAACAGCTCCATGGCTTCTTCTAAGGTCGACCACCCTTACCATGTCGTCCTCCAATGCGTGCGTCGCGACGATCCGTCCTAGGAACCACTTTTGAGGCTTTTGTCCTCTGCCACGACGACAAGCTGACCCGCCTCAACGTTGTCCTGCTGGTGGAGCCACTTGCCCCGAATTTGTAGACCAAGAACATACTTCCGGAAGCAGCCGAGACCCGCCTGGTCCAGGGTCCGATCCCGACGAAGACTGCGTTGAGAAGCGCACTTCCCACCGCTCGTAAGAGTACCGTCTGGGGACATCCTCGGCGAGCAATGAACCTTTGAAAAGCCAAATAAGGGAACGTAGGACTTGTATGGAGGCTTCCTCGAAATTTCAGTGTCGTATAAACAGGGCCACAAAAATCAGCGCCACAAATTGCAAATGGGCGGAGAGCACGGAGTCTATCTGCGGGAAGATTTCCCATAATTTGAGTCATCAGTCCGCGCTTGCATTTAAGTCAGCACACCCACAATCGAAATGTCCGGCTACAGCGTTTTTGAGCGTTTATAGCCCAAAAACACTGTCGTAGAATGCTCAAAAGGGCTTGAAGACCGCTATGAAAATTTGTATGGTGCAGAGCCGGACGTAGCTCTGCACAAAATGGGACTGTTTTGTCATCAGCAAGGGAAACTTGGAATCGTCTGATATAGGAGCGTTTGCAAGTCGCCCCCAACTCGCAACAATGAAAAGTAGCATCAAGTGCCCGTGTCTTCATAACTGAATGGGTTCAATCCCTAAATACTTGGGACGAATTTGGAACCTTTATGAATTTTTTCAATTTCTATTTGATACTGGTGCTTCTGAACTATTTCGACAATCTTATTAAACGCTTCGTAATAATCAGTCAGTGAGGGAGTTTTTACAAAACTATATTCTTTTGTATTTTGTTATAAAACGAAACATATAGGCGAACACTCTAAGCAGACGAAAATCCCTCGATGACATCTAGCACATCGGAAGTTTGCACAGCAGCGGTCAGTCCGACAGTAGTCTTCCTTGTAGCCTGATGCAAGACTTCCCCATCATTTTTTGGGCAAGTTTTCCTCTTCGTCCTTGGTCCATTGGACCAGATTGACTGCCCAATTTCAGCGACGTCACAACCTCTAAACTCTATATCTGCTGGGTTCTGCTTTGTTGGAACTTGCCGCCATGTAGCTTCTCCTGATCATTCTTGAATCTGCGCAACCCTGTTCGAAACGAATGTCGGCAAAGTAGATGGATGAGATCGGATCCAATGGAAAGTAACTTCCGAATCCCACCAGAATACTATTCTTTTCATAGGGACATTTACTAAGGATTTAATTCTCTGGCAGAGATCTCAATGGACGTTGATGCACCACGGTCAGTACACTCAAGTGGGCCGTAAGAATTCAGGCAAGTGCCTGTTAGTTTAAGTGTTAGTAGGCGCGATGGGAAATATAGAAAAGAGTACGAGGAAATTAACTACTGGCGTGCTGCCAGATTGCTTACCTGCATGTGTACGAAGTGGGTTAGAATTAAAGTATTTAGTTTTGGAAGACTATTTACGTTAGAGATTAATGTGCAAATCATTATAATTTGCACACAATATTCTAAAAGGTTCATCCAATTTAAAGTTTCTACAGTGGTACAACACTAAAGGTATATAGGATCTAGTATTTCTATTTGGTACGTGGAAATGAAGCTGACTCAAGAAATCAGCACTTTCCACGTCACCATGAATGAGGTTATAGATAAAATTAATGCTAAGAATCGCAAGCAGCAGCGACATAGAAATTATTCAAAGAGTACAATCAAAGACCCTAAAGAACAATAACCGGAACCCCCTGGCACATCCGCAACGCAAACATTCTGTTTGGGGGCGAATCCTGCCAGGTGAAAATCCTGTTTTCTGGTGGCCAATTTGTCCCACGGCGCAAAACGATGAAATAACCCGTCGGGGTTCGAAATGAAAAGGCGGGGGCGTCGTGGGGTAATTCTGGACATCAGCTTTATTCCGCTGCATACATAAGACTGGCTTAACAAATCGAAACTAAATCTAAGCTTAGAACCGATCTCCCGGTCGCTTTGCCTCGTTAAAGCAGGAGCGGGAGATCGTCGGTACTCGGGATGCGAGAGCAAGCCGGAGACCGAAAGCTCGCTCCTGAGCAGAGGCGGCACAGTGGGCCCCTCACGTAAACACATTCAGAGAGACATGGATAAAAATCGCGTAAAAGAGAAATTGTTTCCAGGAAAATTAAATATAAAGCCAAACTTTGAAATCACCCAAACCTTCTAGGCAGACAACTAAACGGCTAAGCTATCATTCCCGTCTAAAGCGGAATGATTTCCCATCTCTTTTCAATAACATAAATTAACATAACATAGATTAAGATCTGAAAACTTATTGCAAGTGTATTAGAGTAAAAAGGTAATCTTTGGTTTGCATCCCAATTTAAACCACGGAGAGCAAAAAGTAAAAAGTTCTTAAACCAATTCGATGGGATTACTATCGACGCCGCACTGAGGGCTCCAAACGCAGCATCCATATTCTAAGATAAGACGAACTAATGAAATATATAAGGATTTAGTAACATAGGGGTCATTTCGACCACCGTTTAATAAATCCAAGCACACCCCTGTCTCTATTCAACATAAATGAAATATGATTTATAAAGTCAAGTTTATGCAATAAGCGGATGCCCAAATCATCAACTAAATTAATTCTTACCAAAGAGTAGCAGTTCACCGTGTAAGATGCAAGTTTGGGAACGAAACGAGAGAATGTTTTAGCTTGAATTTAGAGCCCTTTATGTTTAATAAGTATAAGCGACATCATGTGGGGAAAATATTACGATCTGTTTGTAAATCCAACTTGCAGAAGGCGTTCTTGTATTGCAAGCAAAGCTTGACGTCACCAGAGTACATAAGCACTCTGGAGTTAGTCAAGACTGTGGGCAGGTCATTTATAAATAATATAAACAATATGGCACTCAAATGGCTCCCTTGCGGGACGCCAGAAGTAACCCTTAGAACATTAGATAAATTATTCTTAAAGAGGACCTTTTGCGTCCTGCCATTCAGATAAATTGAGATCCACTTAAGAAGATCACCTGGAAAACTCATTACGTCGAGTTTCCTAACAAAGAGAGAATGGTTAATAGAATCAAATACTTTACTAAAATCTGTACAGATGACATCTGTCTGAAAATTATTGTGGCAGCCAATTATAATATAGGAACATAGCTCAAAAAGGTTAGTTGTTGTTTATCTTCGCTTAATAAAACCATGCTGGCATGGAGAAATAACTGATTGGAAGGTGCTGCAAATGGGGAGTACTTATATTATCGAACATTTTTGGGATAACCGACAACTCAGAGGTTCCTCTATAATTGTTGGCATCCAATTTGCTTCCTTTTTTTGAGAGGAATAATAAACGATTCCTTCCAAATAAGGGGAACTGGGAGGTTTCTAAGGATGAGGTAAACAATTTTTGAAGGGGATAGTACAGGGCGTCGGCACAATACCTGAGCACACACCCAGGGACCGTCGGGACCTGGCGAATGAACTGGCTTGATACGATAAAGATCTAAAGGAATAGAGCTTGCGTTTAGGCTAGGACTGAATTTGATTTAAATTCTAAGAGTTTGAATAAATTGTATGAAAGAACGAAAATATTGCGGTGTCATTAGTTGCGGTAGTATTTTCAAATAAAAGCGAGGAAAGATTTCTTTTAGGATTACGTTTAGTGTTAACAAGATTATAAAACCGTTTTGCGTCCTGTCAGAAATGAACCAGCATGGTAAAGCTTGACCGAGCTAATAAATAATATGAAAGGGCATATTGAAAACCGGTGATTTTAAATTTAGCAGAGCCTAGATTTTGTATTCTTAAGTCGGCTCAACCCTATAGTAAATCACGGAGGTTTATTCGAGACTGGCGGATAGTATAACTGAAGATATTCAGTAAAAAATGAGTTCATGGCTTTGTAAAAAATATCCACGGCAACTGCCATGTCCGAGCGTAAGAAAAAACGTCCGTTCACTTGGAAAGATGACAGGCGATCTGATCTGCATGAAAGTGAGCGGCACATAACTCAAGCCTTGGGACCGTTTTGGTCTTGAGAGGCGCTACTTTCAACTTTGAAGTCAACAACGACTATTTATAATCTTCAGCAGATTTGCTACGATTGTAGACGCAAGCTCCATAAGCTCTCATGAATGCGTCGGCAAGGGCATGTAACTGAACCTATGACATCGGATCGGTAGGCACAAACCGAGGAATAGCTATCTTGTCTAATTGAGAAAGGGTGTTTTTTAGCATATTCCGTGCAGTTTCCATAGGCAGCGGGATCGAATCATACCAGTCTAATCTTTCCCTTAATAATAATGGGACTTAATAAGCCGAGGGGGTCAAACAGCTTGGATGTTACCGATAAAATATTCCGTTTTGTCGCTCGGAGACCCTTGACAGAATTGTCAATTTTACACTGGAAGGCATCTTCTCTAGGCAACCACGATATCCCTAACGTTGAATCCTTAGTTGAATCGGAATCCGGGATAGATATTGACTTAACTGTGCTCTCAGATGCAGTGACACCGGGTTAGTTTGAAAACCATTTTGTCAATTCAAAAGCTGCAGTTTGAAGAACCTAAGACACTTCAGACTTGATTGTTTGTAGTCCCTCAACGCATGCAGCACCAGTTAGCATGTCATCTACGTAAAAATCGGATACAAGTACGTAAGCAGCTCTATGTAATGAAAATTTTGCAGATTCACTCAACCTTTTCAAATACCGAAGAGCCAGAAAAGGGCAGGTCCAACGATAAACTGTTATCAGACACTTTGCATTTTGACACAGTAAGGCCTTTCCGCAGATAATTTATGCATAAGGCTGCAGTCTTAACAAACTCGAAAGTTTTTCATTATAGAGTGACACTTAAACGGGCTACAATTCTGTTACGATTGATCAGCTGCATTGCAATAGCTATAAGTTTGCTGAGGCTTGCTGTTGGAGGACTGCTTGACTGTAATTTTTCCTGCTTCGGTTTTATCCATTTTTAAGCCGATAAATGATGATAATCGAGCTGTTCCTCCCATTTTTGTTTGGTCAGTGGGTCAACTCTATTCAATACCATATAAATCAACATTGCATTCGAAATTTTGAGTCATCTTCAATCGATAACACGGAACGGTAAATCGACGAAACAATGTCGATAAGATTTCTCAAGGATAATGCGGACTGATGGGAAATCGGGAAATCGGGATCGGAAAACTAAACAATGTTTAAGTATTATTCATTATTGTAAAACCTTTTTTAAGCTGGCTATTGCCTTTTCGTAATTGCTTACCGTGGATTGTTAAGCTTTAATTATTCCTAAAGCTTCAGCATAGAGACATAAAATTAAATTGTTAAATTTTTCGATAACTGGAATGCTATGTCTTTGTGAACAAAAGTCTCGAAAAACATGATACAATTTTTAAATTCCGAATAATTTCCATTAAATTTTGGCAATGCAAAATCTACAGCAGCTGATAACGGTTATCCTGGTTGCTGTCTTTAAGGCAGAAATGTTACAATTGTCTGGAGCTAATCGCATTGTGGCGACCTGTCGTTGATAAAGTAGCTGTTCGTTGGCCAAGATTCATACCAGAATCTTATTTGGTTCAAGCGTGGTTGCTAAATATGATTGTAGAACACTAGAGAATTAAGCCGTACAAATTATCTTATTGATTAATTACTTAAAATGTATAATTTTAATATAAATAATTTCATTGGTCACGCTAGGTTTTGCCGGTCTGGAATGCCTAAATTCGTATTTTTCTCGTCCGGGATGAGAACAGATTGGGGACGCGAAACCTTCTATAATGTGAAAGCCGTTTGGGGACCCGAAAGACTTCCACACGATGAGAACGCTTTGGAGACCTAAACGCTTTCCACAAGAAGAGAAAGGTGAACCCAACTCACGCGTGGGTGACATGCTCCGAAAGTGTCAAACGTCGCTTAGAGAAAGCTCGAAGTGGTTTATCCAACCGAAATATCGTGACTATATAAATGTTGCCAAATGCAGAGATAGATAATAAAAAGAGACAGATAATTTTTTTCTGTATTTTATATTCTTTTAGCAATAAATAGTATTCTAAAAAAAATTTACTTACCTTGAAGCAAGAATAGTATTTGCTTGAGTATCCTTAATAACATGACAAAAAAAATATGAACAGAAAATTCTATATTGAAAAATTATAAAAGAAAATATAATAGCATGCCACACAAGAGTGTTCTTAAATATTAAATTTTGTGGTCCATAGTGGTATCCGTCATTATTTTTATCTTCATTTTGGTGCATTATTGTAAAAAGAGCACTTAACATTGATTCACTATCAATTTGTATGAACCTTTCTAGTACAATAATTGCAACTTTTACAATTATATTAAAAATATTGAAAGCGATTAAACAGTTCCATCGGCAGATGATATAGTGAATGTTTTGCAAGTATACCTCAGAGCCTTGAAGTAAAAAAATCAAAGCAAATATTATATAGCCCAATGAAAAGATATCCATGCTACAAACTCCTCCCATAAATACTATAGCAAGCGTAATCCAAAAAAAACTACAAAATATTGCTGTTTTAAAAACATCCGCATAATTACGAACATATGAACAAAAATCATGAGTTGGATTTTCGAAATAAACGTGCCCAAGCTTAGCGATATTATAAACAACATTAATGTTATCTCCACCTGGGTAAGAAAAATCTTTGATATGCCACATTTCTGCCTTGAACGACTTCCGCTGCCTTGTAATAAGCAAAAGAATGATAAAATCAATTAAGAGATTTGATTTATAAATATATTTTGTTGAAGAATTTGACATACTCCAGATAGTTTTATTTGTAATCAAATATGATGATTTATGTCCACGTGCTGTGACAGTCTTTTGAATTACAAATTAATGGATCATTTATTTTTAAACTTACGGTAACCATCACACAGATTAGGTGGAAAATTTAAGATGTACAGGTATTGTGCGAGAATTGACAAAACAAAATATAGTTGAAATATTTCCCAAATTCGTGCACATTGTACTCGATTAAGACATAAAATTAATACAATCCAAATTAAATAAGTCAATGCTATAAGATCCCGTCTATGAACAATAGTTGACACAAGTCCAATAAGCGTAATTTCAAGTCCAAATTTAAAATAGCCATAATTAAGCAAATACTTTAATAGTTCTGGAAAATCCCGTTCTGCATCTTGCCGTGTAATTCCTGGAAATAAAACTTTTCTGTCTTTTTGTTCATACATTGAAGACCGTATTAAATGGTTTCGAAGCTTAACCACAGCATGCAATGACGTGATTATCATATACACAATGTATGGAGATATGTAGCTCAAATACACAACAAATTGTTGTTCCGTTTTGTGTAAGCCAATCCATTCCGCGAAATTTATCGATTCATTATTCTAAAACAAAAAATTTTTATTTGGTTTCTTAATAATAAAATATAAATATTTTACGCATTTATAGTCGTATTTCCGTTCATCGAAATATTTTATTTGATAAATCATTTTCATTAGCACCAAAACAGAAACCCAAAACGTCACTGACCTAAAAATAACACGTCTTAAATATCGGTTGACGCAAACACTTATTAATGACATAAGAACTAAAAATATATTTAGAACAGAGACTTCTGAAATCGCACAATGGAATGACGCCAGTATAACTGCTTTTATCGTGTGAATTTCTAAAAATCCCCAAGCCATTAGTTTTCCGGGTCGAAACAGTCGACGACTTAATCTGCGTAATTTTTGATACCCTGCTGAAAAGAAAATTTTCCATGACTGCTTATGTACATCAAACGCTTTATGTTGAGTATCACTTCTTTCAGAAAATATCAAATAGGAATCACGCCGTTTTCGTACATTGAGTTTTGGTCGTCGAACAGAGTCCATGAAACGTCGATGAAAGTAATGAAGCTGAACCACAGTGAAAATAACTGTGAGGGTGGGAATAAGAAGATGTAGAAACAGGTCCTTAGTTTGGTAGCGTCGTAAACCAATGTCATTTTGCCTAAATTAAAGAAAATAAAAAAAAATATATTGTTATAAAAGAATCAAGGCAACAATTAGTTATGTACGTACAAGCCGCCTAGTAATGCTAACTAGTGATACAAGAGCATACAATCTTTTTGGACTCTTTGGACTAGGTGCTTGTGATAATTCAACTATGTTTCATATAGCAACATTGGTGGATTGTTTAAATTTTCAGTTTTATGTAACATATTTGTCATTACAAAGTTTTAGGAACAAAAAATATTTTGAATGTAATGAGTTAATGTTCTAATTATACCTTTACTACTTAGATGTTAATTCTACATTGTACCAAATAATATATACATGGGAAAAATATTTTAAACAAAAAAGATGGAGATTGGAATTCGATCATAAATAATTAATACACCATAAAATATGTACTTTTCCGTTAAAAATCAAGGAAGTAATTCTTACTTTCATTACTGTCGCTTACACTTATTATATTTACAGTTGTACAGTTACACTTTTACATTCACAGTTGGCATTTAAAGAGATAGTCTCTTGATTTTCATTAAATTAAAACCGAAATTCAAGAATAATATAAATATAAAATGGCCATATCTCAACTTTGATCACATATTCCGACATATACCGACATATTTCGGATAGCTTCAAAATTGAGAGACTAGTTTGCATAGAAACGGACACCTTGATCGTAAACCAGAAATATTCTTTCCAAAGAGCAGTCGTTAAGCATATAAGTCGCAAACAGGGGAATGACTCGTGAATGTCATCGTTTGCATTTAGAGCTGTGAGATGTAAAAAGGAGGCATGACGCTTGTTAAGTTGTTAAGATCAAATTGTAAGTCTGCAAATCATTATCTTATTACATTTCTTGGCAGACGTTTATGTTTTTAAGACGTCGAGAATAATAACTGGATATCACTCGTGTCTCAAACTTATCACCTTTTATATTAATAAAACGAGAAAAGTAGTGATTAATAGTTTGAGTGTGAAATTGTGCGAGAAGATAAGGTAATTTGGCTCATCTTGAAACACCCATACAGTCGACTACTGTTAACTTTCGGGATCTTACGCGTAAATCCACGATTCATCACTTGTCACGATATAGACGTGTTTCAAAGCACCGCGATCGTATTTTTTGAGCATTTCTTTCGACCAATCAACACGAGCCTTTTTTTGAGCAAATGTTCATGCAATATCGAATGCTGGTCCCACTAATGCTTAAGGTTATCTTAATCTCACGATAGCATCAATGGTTTTCGGAACAACAACTGTTTACTGTAAACAACACAAATAACGCTCGTATGTCAAAATGTTCTGAGTACGTATTACTTCAAAAATGTTCAACTTTACGATAGAGCTGTAAGTTTCCAGAATGCAAAACCAGGGTTGCCAAATCCAAAAACATAAAAGGCAACCCTCGTATTTACGCAATTTTTCATAGGGCTCAGCTCCAAAGGCGTATCGGTGGCGGAGGCCCCGACAAAAACACCTTGCTGCTCTACGGTTATTTCATTCGAGCCAATTCCGCCAACCAGTGACAATTTCTTCGGCTCGTAATTGACTTATATCTACTTATTTGTTAATAATTATAATTAAAACTTAAGAACTAGGGATAATTAGGGAATAATAGATGTTTCGATTTAATAGTTTGTAAATGGAAATTAACGTACAACAGAAGCAATTATAATTATGGATTTATAAATGAAACTGAAATTGAGGAATATGAATTTGAATAAATAAATAAAATTAAATTCAATTTTGAATAAATAGTCATAATGGTTTGTCGAGTACTTATGTCGAACACTCGCTTAAATATGTGTTAGAGATTTGCGGCTCGGCCAAGGGACAATGCCGAATTTTAAGTATGATTGTCACGGTAGGGAGGGTAAAGAATTAGGGGATTATTAACATCTAAATTTCCGATATCTGTCAAAAGCCCTTGTTCATCTATACACGAGTCGATGTGAATACCTGATATCACCTCCATCCTTTCTTCTCCTTTTCAATCAGGTTATAATCGTGTAAGACGCACTAATTAAATGTAGTAGCGTGTCGTACTATCCTAAGCTAGAAAGACCGCCACGGCGAGCTAAACCCGAGCAAAGCAAGAGTGCGCATCCCTATCGAAGGAAGTACAAGATTCTCTCTAGTAGTAATCAACACCCTCTTTTAGAAGATCAACTAGTAAGAATCCTTACATACACTGGCACACTCACATGTTGGCAAACCAACGTGAGCACGACTAGACTAGAACACGGGTACACTACAACCTATGAAATCGAGTTTCCTTACAAGAGGATAATGATTAACCGAGTCCGTGTATATTATATCGGTTGATGGTTAACGAATATCGAATGAAGTAAGTTCCAAAAGATTGGTAGTGGTTAATCTTCGACTGATAAAGCCATGACATGGAGAAGTGACGGATCTGCACAACTTTTGCAAAAAAGTTTAGGGGTTGCCGATAACTTTGTGGTTACTGTCATCCAATTTGCTCCCTTTTTTTTTTGTGGAGAAGAATAACAATAAATTCCTTTCAAAGAAGAGGAAATTCTGAAGATTCTAAAGATAAGGTAAACAACTTAAGAAGGGGGTTACACGGGGCCTCAGCACAGTACCTAAACACGCAGCCTGATATTTCATCGGGACCAGGTAAATATAATGGCTTTACACGTTGAAGACCCATAGTAAAAGAGCTTTCGTTTAAGATGGGTCTGAAGATTAAGTTCGAACTGGGCATAGCAAAAAAATATATCTGACTTGAATTGGTTGAGGGAGAATATGTTGTTTAAAGGAACTTCGCAAAAAGATCGGCGAAGGTGAGGTGCAGTAGAATTATTAAATGTAAGCGAGGAAGATATAAATTGTCTTTACGCTTAAGTTAATAAAGTTATAAAATTGTTTTAGGTCCTGCGCAAACTGAACCCTAGAAAGAGTCAATTAATTTGTATAACACTGAGCGTTAAGAAAGGTAAAGTTCGATCGAGCGCTTAGATAACTAAAGTAAACAGTGTGCAACCGGTGAGTATATATTTATTATTAAGTCTTTTGGAAACGGCCTGAATTGCCGAAAGATGTTTCAAATAAGTTGGCTCTTCATACGATGTAGGAATATAAGAACGAGAAATGTAAAGAGTCAACGGCAATTTAAATTAAACAACCTCCCCAGTCTGATTTAAAAATTAGCAGAGGATCTCCGGCCTCAACCAGGTTTTAGTAAACACAAACCTGGGATCAAAAGAGAAGCTATCAGAATACAATTTCGAGAGCTTGCTGCACAAGCCCCTAGTATTCTGATAGGCAAGTTGGAAGTAAGAGGTTAGTTTTTTGGGACTGAAGGTACAACGGTGGCTTCTGTAGCTTTTGTCGGCCATTGTTCTCCTACAGGCCGTGCGTTCTTTTTTCTAGCACTGTATTCATTAACTACTACGCGCTCGAGCCAGGATTCAGCATAGCAAATAGTGTCCAAAATTTGGAAGGAGACAGTTATCTTAAATGTAGAAATGACTCTGGAATAAAAAAAATTTGAATTTTTCTACCTTAACATTTTCGGATTGGGGTTTGCCTTGTATATAGGCTAGAAAATCTTGCGATGCGAGGTCAGGGGCAAACCTCGAAAGAAATATTATATTCGATGGTGGAACTGCTGTTAGGGTCTTACATAACGTATTGTTACTAGCATCGACCGGTATTTCGGGCGTTATTGGAACCTGGGTCATTATTTCGATGGAATCTACCTATGGCAAAGATTGGGACACCGCAGCAGACACAATGAAAATTAAAGGCGGAGCGGTTCAGTTCGGTTCGGTTTTCAAATCCTTTTTGCTCCAGATCTCAAAACCATTGTCACCTCAATGCATTTTGCATGCACTACTGCGTCGTAAAACTAGCAATGGAGTCGCGGCCGTTCAGCCGAAACATCATTTCGGCAATTCTTAATTGCGCAGAGAATAGTTGAGGACATTTTCTCAAAACCTTGAAGGACTGTGCATGCTATCAAAGTAGAAAAAAAGGGAGAGCGGTAGCTGATGATGATGAAATAGAGAAAACCCCAGTGGTTTAACACAAACAAATACAAAATTTCGAACCGCAAAAAAAAAATAATGACAGTTCGTTATAAAGTGACAGAAGACAATGAGGGTCAAGGAGGGTGGCCCTCCCCAAAAATAACGCTCACACCCAGAAGGCAGGCGAAGTGGAGAAGGTTTTAGGTCTGGAAACCATCGTTGACGCCGCCCAGGAACTAATGCTGAACGAGTCCGGACAGAAGGACCAAGGTGACCTGACGATAGTACTCATCCCGTCGACTGAAGGTCAGCTTGGTATCCATGACACTCTAGGTGCTGCAGCTCATTCTCCATAAGAGCATGATCGCGTCGGGGGAACTCCTCATTGCAATGAAGCAAGGGTCAGCAGATGTAACTTTAATTCAAGAGCCATGGGTTACCTGGGGCAATGCCGTTGCCGGAATAAAGTCCTCAAGTTAAGCAGGAACAGAACCGCCGTACTCGTACCGAAGGGTCTTCAAGCTAACTTTTTGTCTCTCAGCTTTGATTACTTGACTGCGGTGATGCCAGAAATCAAGAAAAAGCGTCTCCTGCTAGCTTCCTGCTACATTGCACATGACAGGGTAGCTCTACCAGAAGAACTCAGAAGCCTGGAAGAAGGCAGCCCGAAGGATCAGCAACTACTACTGGGCGCAGATGCAGCATGTGGGGGCCCCGATATAAACGATAGAAGTGAGTCATTTTTAGACTTTATCCTTTCAACCAACTTATATGTAGCAAAAGTCGGGAGGAACACACCTTTGGAGGTCCCACCTCGTCAAACGTGCTAGATATAACACTCGTAGCGGGACAAAGTACTATGGTATCAGAATGGAAAGTCCTGGAGAGACCATCTTTCTCAGAAAACAAGTACATTAAGTTCAAATAGGACTTCGAGCACACTCTTAAACAAACTGTCTCCAAAATCCTCCGGAATACTAACTGGTGAAAGTTCATAAAGTCAATAAAAACAAGACTCGCGACTTGCCTGGGCACGGTAAGATCCGCGGAAGACATTGATAAGCCCCTTGAGACCGTCTCAAAGGATGTACTACTATGTCTGACATCAAGAACTAGGAAGAGAACGATGGTGGAATGAGAATTTTTTTTTTCAAAATCACCAAAGAAGCGAAAGATGATATTATTAACGAATATCGTACTCTGGGATCAGAAGAAAGAAATACACAGGGAGCAAAGAAACTCGTGGAGAAACTTCTGCTCCAATATAGGGATGGCCCCAGAAACGGCTAGACTACGAAAGTTGCTATCGAAGCAACCTACCATACACAGTCAGCTCAAACGCTACGACGGACAGTGGATCTAGGGCAACGAAGAGGCCCTAACAGCACTAATGGAATCGCACTTCCCAGGATGTGCAAAGGTTACCGATACAAACGAGCACCAGATCCCAGCAGATCTAATACCCTGTAGAAAAATCAACTGGCCTAAAGTGTTATTCGCGGGATACAAGCACTGGGACTAGACGGAATATTCCCAACCATGCTACAGGTGTCAAAAAAAGTGATCAGCCCATACCTAAGCAGGGGCTACATACCCATCCAAAGGGTTGTGTTCCTGAGGCACGTCTCAAGTTCTATCGCCTCTACTATGGAAACTGGTGGGCGACAATCTGATCAAGAAATTCGAGAAATTCGAGAGGATTGAGCTTTCCACTAGAATTTCTTAATCAGATCGTCGCCCAACAGCTTATACGTACGACATAAGCATAATTATCACGGGAGTCTGTCCATCGAACCTCAACTCGGTTATGAAATCAATACTCAGGGGGATATGTGAGTCGGCGGATAAGGTAGGACTTAATATCAACCCAGACACGACGGACCTAATTATTTTTACTAAGAGACAACAACGTTCATGGGACCCGATGACTGAAAAAAAGGTAGAGCCATGCCCATTACCTCATCAGGAAAGAAGAGTAGGAACGTAAATATAATGTACAGATCCCGAGATAATTCTACTATCAATCTAATGCAGCAAATTACAGGCAGAAGTCTTCGCCATCAAAAAAGCGTCCGAGCTTGCGCAGAGCACAGACCGCCCACATGAGGCGGTCAACTTGTTCGTAGACAGTCAAGGCAATAAAATCAAAGCAGTCGTCAGATGTCAGTTCCAAAAATTTACTGGCAAGCAGGGAGGCAGATAACATCAGTGTGGATCCATTGGCTTCCCGGTCACCAGGGCATCAACGGCAACCATGACCGTGGACGAGGAAGACGTTCCAGTTTCCCTAAAAACGCTCCAAACTTTGAAAATTTCAAAAATATGTTCAAAGAGCGCAATGATAAACTAAGCCACTATGTGCTGCATCTACCTCGGAAAGATTGAAGACTTTTAGTGGGAATTCTCACAGGTCACTGTATGGCTGCTGCACATGCTTTCAATCTGGCAAGCAGGGAGGCAGATAACGTCAATGTGGATCCATTGGCTTCCCGGTCACCAGGGCATCAACGGCAACCATGACCGTGGACGAGGAAGACGTTCCAGTTTCCCTAAGAACGCTCCAAACATCGAAAATTTCAAAAATATGTTCAAAGAGCGCAATGATAAACTAAGCCACTATGTGCTGCATCTACCTCGGAAAGATTGAAGACTTTTAGTGGGAATTCTCACAGGTCAATGCATGGCTGCTGCACATGCATTCAATCTGGGCATCTCCGGTAACGGCAGCTGCGGGAAATGTGATGAATCCGTGGCATCCGAAAGCTTGGAGCAGGCGAGATTAAGTTACCATGGCGCCCCAGTACTGACATCATAAGTAAATGCCTCCAAGAGGATGCCAGGAGATTGCCTTAGCAAAAAACATATCTATTATTAAAGACTTCAAAACCGCGTTACACCCTCCAGGTCCATAAAATAACATCCCGAGAAATAAGGGCCATATTGGCCTATGTATGGCCGTCCGGTTTAACATAACCTAACCGAATTATAGGAAGGACTGTATTAAGTTTCCTTGTGAAGCAAAATTGATGGCTTGGAAACATGAAAGCGTTTGTTATAGATTATTTTTTAAAGGATTTTGCACACTTATGAGCATGTGAGATAAAACCAGCTTGCGATGGGAATAACTTGACCAGTTTTCTAAATAAATGGGAAATGGCATTAATTATTGGTAGTTAAATGTTTTAAGCCCATTTGGTGAAAGCGCTTTTAGGCATTAATTGTAAATCAACTTATGCGTACCGATTGCTGCTAGATAGTAAGGTTAGAAAGTTCCTTTGCTTCTACCTGATAATTTCAATTAATTTCCAAAGAGAGGAATAACCTTTATATAGGTTTGCGAGAATGTTGTTTTAGGATTAATTTCTCTGTATGATATTTGTTAAAGTCCAAGTCCGATTGATCCAACTCAAACGACAGTTTCCGATTCCGAGTGCAATTAATTTTCACAATAAATTTTTATATAATATCTGTGAAAAGAAATGCAAAATTGTTTGCTTAAATATATGCCATCGGTCATCGGTTCTTTTTCGTTCACTGTGTTTTACTTCTTAAATGTATGCACACTAATTTTTGTTTAATACAGTTCACTCCACTGATCTTAATTTGCCGTAAAAATATATGCACAGATTTACATAAATATATATAAAGTTTGTATTATTTATTTATACATTATAATGCTGAGATGGAGGTGTATGGGATAATGTAAGCTAATAGCAAGTTTTCTTCAAAATAACTGAAGGCCACTAAGCCATTTTAACAATTTAATAAAATAACATCGCAAAACACAACTGCTTCTGATGATTTCTATATGCGACTGGCTCTCTTCTTGTCCGTCATCTCTGGAACTGGTACATAACGGGGCAAAATGTGTGCTTGCTGACCGGCTGTACCTCAACACCTAACACTGGGGCCTCCTGCTCATTTTCATATTACCGAACTCGTCTTTGTTATCGGCTATGAATCTCCACAGCTTCATCACTGCTAGTACTTGTTAAGTTCAGGCCTTCGACATGAGGCGCCTAGCGAACATCGTACAGCCCACTTCGCTTAGTTTGAAATACGGTCCTAAATACGGACTTTTTGTCGCATATATACTTGTTGAGCCTTTTCAATGTTCTTTTCGGCTTCTACCATTTCTAGTTGCTTAAGATTAAATAGAGAATTAAATTCTATTAAGCATCTCTTCTCAATACTCTTCTGAAGGGCTTTATTATTTTGTGCCAAATAATATCTCAAATGGCGATATTTTTGTTGAGGAGTTCACATGTGAGCTTATGGCCTTTTGTTCCTGTGGCACATATTTGAACCACTTGCTAGGTTCTTCTTCGGATACTTTGGCGATGACAGCAATAATCAATCTATTAATACGCTCCACTTGGCCATTTCCACTAGCCACTCCGGTAGTTCACCAGATGTGTATACTTTTTTGGTATTCAGCCACACTTTAAACGCATCCGCCAGATCCCTAATCTGACAACGCGCTTCTCTTGATGACTTCTTTCTGCCCTGTAGTTTTCGTTGGATTCATCCACACAAACGTAGCGAAGCCATCCACAATTGCAAATATTTATCTGTACTGCTTCGATGTGGCATACATCTCTTCCAAGTATGTAGTCGATATGTAACGGGTGCAGAGCAAGAGCCTTTCTTGCTTTCCTAACTTCTTAGTGTAAATAATACTGTTGCCGTCGACAGCCTGTCCGGCGGTTCGCACTCTTCCTCCTGTGCCTCCACCAATCTAGACCTTGTTTTCGATTCTGCCGCTCTTGAATTTTTTTAATCATTTTGCGCTTTCCTGGTTGTGTTTGTCTGTGTTTGTGATGTGACAGCAGTGTCCACTTTTGGGTTACTACCAATTTCTAGTCTTGTTTTATGATCAAGGTGTCTGTCCCTGAGTGCAATTTGCTGTCTTATTATAAAGATCATTGGGAAAAATGAATTCTATTATATTCCACGGTCTGTCGTATTTCGGTGCCAGTTTTACATTAAATTGGTTCAGCGCTTTGGACAAGTGTGTTTTGCACTAGATAAGGTCTACGATCTTTGGCTTCCATGCTCTTTTCCGCAGATTTTTTTTATTTTTCTGCTGCCTTTTCCATGCGTTCTGTGGGTTCTATGTTTATCCTCTTAAGCCATTCCTACCTAGTTTCAATATCCTCTGCTTTTAGCGCCGATCCCTTTGGCTCATTATCCAAGGTTTTGTTTGGTAGTCTCAGCTCTGGGCTGGGCTGAATTTTGTTGATTTCGATATGCTACTGTTAAATGCCAGCTCTAGGATTTAATTATCCCATTTCGTCTGCTTCGCTCCTTTTAGCTGGGCTATCATTCTTTTTACCGTTATTTTTCTCCGTTCTGCTTTTCATGGCCTTCGTTGTTTGCTGACCGGTGAATTGAACTCCATTATCGGATACCAGGGTTTTAGGTGATCCGACCCTTCTTAATACCCTTTCCCAAAAAACACGGAATGTTTTCGCCGTTGCTTGCAGAATGCTCTAACCACTTAAATAACTTATCCATGTTGGACCGCGGCAGAGGCCCAGAGGCTGTTGCGATACCTTATATCTTTACGTCTCTTGCTAACGGTGGCTAAAAGTACTGACTCCTAATCTTTCTTAGCGTAATAAATATTCCAAGGTGGCTTGTTTCCGCCGTGCTGTGGTTTTTCCATCAGTATTTGTGAAACCTCTTCTTTTTCGTCAGTTTCCAGTGTTGTTGATCCCGCCTGTCCCCGCTGAGTTGCGGAATTTTTTTTGAGTGGGTCATCTTCCAACTCCTTGCACTTCTACCTAGTTTCCAGGACAACTCATTTCTTTTAGCTTAATCGGAGGTGCTCTGAACAACGTGTCCTCCACTACGTTAAGATTTCCCTTTCTATTATGGTGAACTTTTGATGCCATATATTTAATAATATCCTTTGTAGTGTAAAACACAATGGTTTAGTTTTGTGATCTTTATTTAGGAGCAACATGTACGAGTCGCTCCAATTGTTGGACAATATCATTAAGGCTATGCTTAGGCTAAGCCGAGTAGCTGCGCTGCCGGTAAAGCCAGCGGCGGAGCGGCTGCATTATGTATACATATATATTGGCTGAAGGGATGTGTTATGCGCGCTCTTTGTTATGTATGTAAAAGTGCGACGGCCAGCGAGGAAACGCGTGGTCAGCACTTTATAGCGCATATATGTGATCATGTTACACATGCACTTGAATTGGGATGTTTACAATACCACTGCAACAAAGTGTCACAGTATATTCATATATATAAATTATGTATGGCTTGGTGCTGTATATAAGTACAGTAGGGATTCGATGAGTGCGCATATTACATCTCCCTCCTTTTGAAAAATAACGTAACTAAGTGAAGTATTTTATGTTATATATTTGATTATTTTAAAATGTAATAATTTCAATATTATGTAATAATAATTTTTTTTATACGGATTTTGTGTTTTTACTTAAACATTTTTTTATTTTTTTTGTTATTTTTATTTTTATGTAAATTTTTATATATATTTTTGCATTGTATTGGGCTTTTATTCAAGTTTAAAACAGTTAATATTTTACAGTTAAGAATTAAAAATTTTTATTTTATCCTTATGAACTGTTTACTTTTGTTATTGTTTCCGGATATAATTATATTATCTCTGCCTTCGAGTTTTTCTTTTCTATAGGGCCCTATGTATTGGAAATCTAGCTTATGTCCTACTTCATTTCTCAGTAAAACTTTATCTCCTATGGATAAAAGTATCTCCTTCGCTTTTGAATCTGTTTGGGGGGCGATCCTGCCTGCGAAGATTCCTTCTCGGTGGTGACCAATATGTCCCACCGCGCAGTCTAGAAAATGAACCCGTAATGTTTCAATGTAAATGAGAAGCGGGGGCGTCGGGGGTACATGGCACGTCAGCTTTATTGTGATTCATGCATAAGACTAAACTTAACATATTACCGAGCTCCCGGTCGCTTTGCCTCGTTAAAGCGAGAGCGGGAGATCGGTGGTGTTCGGAGTGTGAGAGCAAGCCGGGGACAGAAAGCTCGCTCCTGAACCGTGGCGGCACAGTGGGCCCCTCACGTGAACATCCTGCCCCCCTTGCAATCGCTCGGATTGCAACAGGGTCGGTGCAGCTATGGCTGATGGCAGGCCCCAGACACGACCCAACCGAAGATGGTGCTTTGGGCCACTGGCAGTCCATCCTGAATCTTCAGGAAGCCGGGCTGCATCACCTTGACGCTCTGTCGCTGCAGCAGCGATGACAGCGTCGGCGCTGAGGCCGCACCCTGCAGGCGCCCCTGGAGGATGTCGGACGATTGCCTTTGCGCGATGGACGATGGTGGACGGGCGGGAGTCGACCGTGGAGTGGCGGAGGGCGTCCTGGGAGATGCTGCCGGTTGCCGAGAAGGGGCGACGGCGTCCCGAGACCGGCGCGCATTCTGCCGCAGCCGGCGCATCGACGTTTTACAGCAGTCCCCTCGCTGGCATGCTCCGTCCGAATGCTCGTGGGCGAGACAGCTCGGACAGTAGTGGTTAGCCAGTACCGCCCGAAGCCGCTTCTCAGCGCTCAGGCGCAAAAAACGGCGGCATTTTCGTAGTGGATGGATCCCACGGCAGACTCGGCAACGGTAGGACAAAGTTCCTCGAGTACATCTGCCCTCTTGTGCGATAGCGGTGCGTGGACGCGGAGGCATCGTGCTGGGTCTGCCGGAATGACAAAAAAAATAACGGGAATTAGTGTACATGCGAATTTCGTATTGGAACTACGGATTGTGACTACGAGACAACACATGACGTCGGACCATTGGGACTATTGTGGGCAGGGGCATGTCCATCGGAAGGAGGACAGCCTTTGGCACAGAGCGCTTGAGGAGTCCCCGTGCAGTGCGGCTGTCGACCACACGAACACGGCCGTCGGATCCCGGAAATACTGCGTCGATTCTCCCTAACCGCCATTCATTGGACGGAAGGTTGTCTTCTTTAACAACCACCATGTCCCCGACACGAAGGTCTCTTGAGGGGGCCCGCCACTTATTCCGTTTGTGGAGTTCCTTGAGGTACTCTTCCTTCCATCGCAGCCGGAACTGTTGCTCGAGAGCCTTCAAGTGCTGCCACCGGTTGACCATGGACGTTGTGGCCCCCTTCACTTCGGGTTCCACCGTGGCGAGGAGGGGCCCTCCAACAAGAAAATGTCCCGGAATAAGAGCCAACAAGTCGGCGGGGTCTTCGGACATGGGAGCGATCGGGCGCGAATTCAGGCATGCTTCGATTCTTGCCAGGAGCTTGGCCAGTTCTTCAAACGAGTACTTCCGTGTGGCTGTAGACTTATAGAACAGGGTCTTAAAGCTCTTGACGCCTGCTTCCCACAAGCCTCTCATGTGGGGGGCCCCCGGAGGAATGAAATGCCAGAGAAGCTGTTGATGGCAATAGGCGCTTGTCACCGCCCCTTTCAAGCTTTGGAGAAAATCGTGGGAGAGTAGGGCAGCCGCCCCTACAAAGGTCTTCCCGTTGTCCGATTTAACTTGGCGGGAGCATCCTCTGCGGGACACGAAACGGGCGAAAGAAGAGAGAAATTTCTAAATGGATGGCCCTAGTGGTGAAGCACACGAACACTAGAACATACCCCTTCGTAATCAGACAGGCTCGGCCCGTGTAATTCTTGATGTCGGAGGGGCCGGCGTAGTCCATGCCGGTGTAGGTGAAGGGACGAGAGAACGACGTCCTCTCCCTTGTGGATGACGCGCATCTTGCACGAATAGATAATTGATTTGACCAAATTCCTCACCCTCGGAATCCAGAATTTGGAACGGATCAGACGAATTGTCAGCTGATTACCGCCGTGCAGCGTTATGCGATGCGTAAAGTGGACAAGAAGGCGAGACAGATAGCAGTTGTACGGGAGGACTATAGGGTGGCGCTCGACATATTGGAGAGTCTCTGAGGCCGTGACCCGCCCGCAGGCTCTCAAGAGCGAATCAAGGAAAGCGGTCAAATTTAGCATGGGACTGGCTGCTGGTGGTGGACACTTTTGGCTTAAGCATCTAATCTCGGAGAAAAAAACGTGGTGTTGCGTGGCGGCCACCAGGCGTTCGGCCGCCGCAATTTCAGTGGCTGTCAGGGAATCCTCGGAGGGAAATTTGCTCCTGATGGACATAGGCGAGGACCCGCAACGCCTTATCGATTGTGGAGAACCGCTCAAGAATATCTTCTGGGGGAGCCTTCGCGGCGTGGACCTTGACGGCTCGCTTCTTGAGCTCAGTCACTGGAGAAGCACTGCCTTGAGTGGGCCACTCGGAGCGAGGCCTCTGCATCCAGGCGGGACCGTGCCACCACAACTGACTGACCGCGAGGTCTTGGAGCATTACCCCCCGGCTAGCGAGATCCGCTGGGTTCTGATCGGAGCGAACATGTGCCTATTTCTCCACATCGGTGAGCTGGGTAATCTTTGTCACCCGGTTGGCCACGATCGTTGTCCAGTTACACTCTGGTTTGTGCAACCAGGCGAGGACAATTGTTGAGTCGGTCCAGCAGTGTAGGGTGACTGCCGGCCCTGGCATTTTGGAAAGAGCGGCATTAGCCATTTCGGATAACAATAAGGCCCCGCACAACTCCAACCGAGGGAGTTATTGGGGACACTCGCGTCCTTGCCGTTAGCAGGTTCGCCATAACCGTGGACCCAACCTCTACGCGGACATAAATGGCGGCCCCGTATGCCTTTTCCGAAGCATCGCAGAACCCATGGTGCTCGATGTTCAGATGTGGTCGGAACGCGACCCATCGAGGGATGCGGACTTGTTCGAGCGCGGAGTAACTCCCTAGGAAATCCACCCATCGTTGACAGAGATCGCGAGGAAGGACGTCATCTCAACCTAACGCCTGGAGCCAAGTGTCCTGCATGAACATCTTCGCCCGGACAATAAAGGGGGCGAGCCAGCCCGCTGGATCGAACAACTTGGCAATCTGGGATAGGACCAGGCATTTCGTGTTCCGGCGGAATGAAATAGAACTCGTCTGTCGTCGCTTTCTATCGTATTCCAAGATTCTTGGCTGTGCTGTCAGCGTCTGTCTCCAGGAAATCGGCCCGGAGCAGATGGTCGCTCGGAATGTCGGCCAGAATCGCCTTGCAATTGGAAGTCCATTTTCTGAGTGGGAACCCTGCCGAACCCAGGGCCCCCTCCAGCTCGCGGACTGCCTTCTGCGCCTCAATTTTGGAGTCTGCCCCTGCTAGAACGTCGTCAACATACATAAATTGTCGGATAATTTGACTGGCCTGCGGATACCTCGACTCTTCGTCGTCGGCGAGATGTTGCAGGACACGAATCGCAAAGAAAGGGGCGCAATTGACTCCAAAGTTGACGGTTTTTAGCTCGTAGTCGCGGATGTTCCCATCGGGGCTGCGAAATAGGATGCATTGGAGAGAAGTGTGTTTAGGGTTTACCCAAATCTGTCTATACATCTTCTCGATGTCAGCATTGAATACAAACTTAAAGTACCGCCACTTTAGAATCTGAATGGTCAAGTAGGACTGCAGGACCGGGCCTGCATAAAGCATGTCATTCAGACTGGTTCCGATTGCGGAAGGGCTAGTCGCATTAAATACTACCCGTACCTTGGAGGTCGTACTGTCGGGTTTGAACACCGCATGGTGCGGAAGATAATAGGACGCTGAATGGCTTGTTGGAGAAACTTCTTCTTCCTCAGGGTAGTCTGGACAAAATTGCGCTCGCAGACCTCATCGGCTTCCGGGACGATACGTGTAGGGCTTTCCTCCACCTCCCAGAATTTTGTGAGAAGCTGGTCCAGCGAATCGTCGTGGCTGTAAGCCAATCGTGTGGAGAAAGCACTCACTCTGCGGGGGCTGGCAGGAGACAAAGGGCTTTCAGCATCCATCCAAAAATAGTCTCCTGTCCGAGGAGGACAGAAGGCAGAATATTGGCTCCTATCAGTACGTCAATTTGGGAGCTCTCGAAGAACTTGGGATCTGCCAGGGGGACGTCGGGCAGCCCCTTTAGAAGATCTCGCGGAACCGGATACGAGGGCAGGTTACCAGCCAGTTGCGGCAGCACATATGCTGCAGTCTCTAATTGTAACCCGGGTCTGGCAGGTCCCCGAATTGAAAAGTTTCATAATTTGGTAGACTACGCAGAAATGGGCTGATTAAGGCCGGAGATTTGGGCTTGAATTGTCTTAAAAGGGAGCTTAATCAAGTTGAACAGCCTTTCCGTGATGAAAGTCGCTTCGGACCCTGAGTCTATTAAGGCTCGTGCTTGGAAGTTGCACCCGAGATGACACACGTTAATGAGGGCGGTGCCCAATAGGATGGCTCCCGAACCAGAAGCGAAGAACACTTGTACGTCAGAGTGTTCGTCTGAGCCATCGGAACCGCTGGAAGTGGACGCGGGTTGGTGTCTCGTTGACGCCGACGGACTTGGAGCGGTTGCGAAGGGGTTACCGCGGTGTAGAAGAGTGTGATGCCGGCTATGGCAGATAGAGCAGCTGTGGGCACTCGTGCAGTCCCGTTGCTGATGCCCTCGTGCGAAACGGTTTAGGCAGAGCTGTTTCCTCTTGATATAGTCGGAGCGACCACTCACATCCATTTCCAGAAAACGTGGACATAATCGAGCAGGGTGATTTTCGCCAGGACAGAGATCGCACCCCTTGGGGGCAGAAGCCACTCGGGTCTCGTACGAGTTGAGCCTGCGAATTGGCGCGCTCGTGGGTGCCGATCTTGGCGATGACGCTCTGTCAAAAAGACATCTAACTCCTTCCATGTTGGAATTTCGGCTTTATTGTGTATGGATTGCTCCCACAGCGAAAGTGTGATTTTTGGAAGCTTGGTGGACACCATATAGACCAGGATACAATCCCAAGCTTCGACTTGAACCGAAGACATCTCTAAGGCTGCCAGGCAGCTTTGAATGGTGCCCTGCAGATCCTTCAGCGCGACTCCGGATTCCTGAGGCACAGCCTGGATATTGAAGAGGATCTTTAACTGGCTGTTGACCAGCAACCGTCGATTTTCGAAGCGTTCGGTGAGGCTTCGCCACGCTGAGGCGAACTCTTTATTGGTGAGGGGGGCCTTGGACACGATGGCATTCGCGTCGCCACTGGTCTTGGAAAGGAGGTGGAACAACTTCTCAACCGGGGTGATACGAGAGTTGTGTATGTAAATCGCCGTGAACAGGTCTCTGAAAGTGGGCCAACGAAGATAGTCGCCCGCGAAAACCTCTGTGTCCACTGGTGGCAAACGACACCCGGTGGGAGGGGGTGTGTGCACACTATTAGCCGCCCGAGCTGACTGAGAGGCGGCTTGTGAAATTGTTTCCTCAAGTTTGGCAACACACCTCGAATAAACGGAATAGCAGTAGCTGTACTTTGACTCCAGCACTGTCGAGGTGGCCGCGCCGTCGTCTGACGCGGAGAGCAGTTCGAAGCAGCTCTCATAACTTTTCTCCACCTTTTCCCACAGGGCCCGTATTTGGTCCCTATGGACTTGACACATGATCGGGGGGATCGGACGCGGTTTCTTATCGTCTCCCGTGGGCATTCTAGGAAGCGAACGCTGCTGATCAGTGCTTGCCAACTGTCGAGCGGCAGGACGATCACACTAAAAAAAAGCAGTCGAATGGAGGTACTAAGTGTAGATACTTATTTATTGTTAATTATTGAGATGGGGATTTATCTAAGCCCAGGCAGACACGTACTGGTCGGTTTTCTGCAAACAAAAATCAAAGAAAGCAGAATCAAATCAATCGGTGAGATTTTGATTAGTGCAGCATTGGACGGGTGGAATTAATAAACAACTCACTTCTTAGTCTCGGGAAAATAAAGCTCGCTGGGTTATGCCGACGGCGGGCGGTGCCTATATGATGGCGAGAATTTAAGCGGCAACAACAACACGCACGGCTTCTGCGGTGGCGAAGTGGATGAGAAATAATAAATAAGCAGAACGAGCGCAGTGGATTGAATGTGGATGCTGGTGATACTGTGAATTTTCTGACAATTGTCTAACAATTCGAATGTCAGCAATTACAAGGCGCAGGTGTTTAATTGTTTTAAGCCGAGGAGCTGGACTTAAAAGCTCGGTTCTTGGTCGTGGAGAATAGCTCGCTGTGTTATGGCGACGGCGAGCGGTGCTTATATGATGGCCACAAATTAAGGGGCAACAACAACACGCACGGCTTCCGCGGCAGCGAAGTGGATGAGAAATAATAAATAAACAGACCAAGCGCAGTTGCACCTGTGCGGATTGAATTTGAATGTTGGTTATGCTGGTATTTGTCTGACAAATGTTAATGTTGTACACTGCAAGCCGCAAATGTTTAATTATTCCAATCCGAGGAGCTGCTCGGTCTTAAAAGCTCGGTCGCGAATAAAAGGGCGCTGCGTTATGCCGACGGCAAGCAAAACAGCAACAACAACACGGCCTCTGCGGCGGCGAAATTGAATAGGAATAGGAACTTTATTGGTGGCGCGTGGCTCACTTTAGATTTACTTAGTAGTTGGTATTAATAATTGGTTTTAATATTATATGGGTTTGGTTTATTTATTATTATATTGTTTTTTTGTTTCTGAAATCGGAGGTAGAAAATATCATACATATGTGGAATTATGAATTTGGAGTATGAGTGGGAGCTTGTGTTGGCATAGTGGAGCGTCGAGAAGTGGACTGTATAAGTTTCGCGAACAGAAAATTGTGTATGGACATGGCAAAAAAAAGTCAGAAAAACAAATATCGCGGCAGCGGTGGACTGTTCTGCGAACAGAATGGACTCCCGAAAAACAGCGCACACCAGCTGGCCGATAATGATTATTCATTTTTTTTGCTACACTTATTTTTCTGTTCACTGTCTCTGCAAAAAAAAGTTCGCCGTCGTACGGCTGCACATAGGTCTCGGCCGTTGGCAAGCTGATAGGCAACGGAAAATGGAAGAAACGACGAGGAAAATGGCGGAGGCGAATATAAATTGTAATTCTTCACTGCCTTGGTGTCAGAAAAACTCGGACTGGGAGTTGAGACGAAAATAAGGGAAATTTTTGCAAGAGTGCGACCAAAATTGTGTGTTCGGCCCACTGTTGCAGATCGACAGTGAAGACAGGCGAAGAAGGAAAACTCATACTTATCTTGGCGGATATGCCTGGAGCTTCTGGTGGATTGGAGGATATCCTTCAACAAAATCCGGCTCGAAGGACCAAAATGTTTGGGGGGCGATCCTGCCTGCGAAGATTCCTTCTCGGTGGTGGCCAATAAGTCCCACGGCGCAGTCGAGAAAATGAACCCGTAAGGTTTCAATGTAAATGAGAAGCGGGGGCGTCGGGGGTATATTTCACGTCAGCTTTATTGTGATTCAAGCATAAGACTAAACTTAACATATTACCGAGCTCCCGGTCGCTTTGCCTCGTTAAAGCGAGAGCGGGAGATCGGTGGTGTTCGGTGTGTGAGACCAAGCCGGGGACAGAAAGCTCGCTCCTGAACCGTGGCGGCACAGTGGGCCCCTCACGTGAACAGAATCATATAATTTCTTATTTTTATGTTTATTTAAGTCAAGCATATTTCGTGCTTTTTTATAAGCTACTTCTAATCTATATTTACTTTCTCTAGCATAATCATCTATGTTGTATATAGGTTCTATACTACTTATGGTATTAATGTATTCTGGTCGACTGCTTGTCTTTCCAAATACAATTCATATGGACAACAGCTATGTGCCATAGAAGGGGTTGTGTTGAAACAATAAACAAAAAAATATGAAGGATCGTATATATTCATTAAACTAGCTGCCCGGCAGACTTCGTACTGCCTCATCGATAAATAAAAGACCTAATCTTTTGTATAAAATGATTTTAAAACAAACAAATCGAATCCGTATTTAATAAAAAAGCATTTATTAAATAAAGCATCAATGGTAGGTGAATTGAACCTCCTTGTGTGTTCACCGGCAGGTGTTTTGTCAGCTCGAATAATAATGTTATGGCTATCAGATGGCATCCGATCCAATGCTATTTTGAACATGTTTACTAAATTGTTATTCTGATGAAGAAACATTTGTAATTGTTGGACAATGGTTCTCTTCACTGTTGGATTGTGAGCACAACGATTATTAATTTCCGCATCTGAATTGCCCATTAAATAAATTTGTAAAAATTGATGATCTGCATCAGGTAGTGGTAACAGAGTTCCCAGTAAGTGATAAATTTGTCCTTGTATCTGTAATTTTTAAAAATTTGTCCATTAATTATTTCCGATATATATTTATTTTAGTACAAACTTGAATAATATAAAAAAATATTCTTATATAATACCTTGAAAGTGGGCATGAAATTGTCTTGTATAATATGTGTAGCACCAAATGATGTCATCTGGAAACAGTTGTTATATTTCTGAATGTTGGTCAAAAAGTGCTTAGAATCATTTCCAATCCCAGAAACTAAAGAGCGTAAAGGATCTGGTGGTGGGACCAATTGTGGCAATTTTACTTTGCCTTTAGCACAACATAATCCAGTAGATTCACCAGTGTATTTTAACGCCTTACAATATTTACAAATTGTTTTCATTTTCCCAATTGTTACTGATTTGTCGGCACAATATTCAATTGCCGGATCATAGTGGAATGCAGCTCGTTCAAGAATCACAGGAGCACTGCGTCTGCGGATTCGCTCAATTTCATTATGTCTAGCTTGCTGTTGTTGTGTTTGATGTGCACGAACTCGTTGCATTCTAAGCCTATCTCCTACATTGTCACTCACTAAAGAACGCAATTCTGACAGCAATACGACTATTTTCTTGATCTCTCTGTCTCTGGTCATCAGTGCGGTTAGCACGTGAGGTAGCTCTTCGCACATTTGATTGACTACGACGACCTACGTTAGGTCGTCTTCTCCTCGGCATCGTAAATTGTAAATTTCCCGCTTATTTAGCAGTAAAGTGTCACTATCACAAAAAAGAGCACATTACTTGGAATGTCACTATCACAAAGGATCACCAAAGTAAAGAAAGTTCTCGCGCACGTAGCCACAAAGATAGAAGGATGCATTCATAGATATCGTAACTCGTAACACAATATAATATCGTAATACTTTTTTCCGTGCTCTGACTGAAAAGCGACAGACAGGATGGATTGACATATTAGTTGGTTGTCAAATCTCATGTGAAATATTATGATTGCGTTCAGAAATTTAACTTAAGATTTATAATTTAACGTTTGTGATACAACTTAAGATTTATCTTTCGATTTCTATATAGTCTTATTAAAAAAATAATCTGACAGATTAACAACTGAAGTTAGCTAAAATTAATTTTCTCGAAGCTATATGAAGCTGTGAGACTATGCAATTTTGTCGCGTTCGCGATTCACTTTCACTTTTTTTTAGTTTCGGAACGCGATATTAGATCCTCCAACGCGCATGCGAATTTGAACTTTATACAGCGGTAATAAATTACAAATTGACTCTCCATTTTATTTAGAAAACGTTTGTATGGGAAATAGAAAAATACTGTTTTGAGGATTTTCCCGGCAATTAATCGAATTTTTCTCACCTTTTAAACCTTCCCTAGACCTCCACGAATAATTCAAGACCAAGATAAGATAAATCCGTTCAGCCATTCTCGAGTTTTAGCGAGACTAACGAACAGCAATTCATTTTTATATTTATAGATGTTCGATGACTTCTTTCTATTGTTCCGACAGTTTGGTGATGATGTGCATTTGATGTTATATTTTGTATTTTTAAATATTTGCACAAATCATTTATAATTGAAATAAACGTTTTCATTGCACCGTACTTGAGAATAAAAGATTCAAATATTGCTTTTGCTATTGTTGTTGCACTTTTGTTTGCGACTGGTATAGCTACTAAATATTTAGTCAAGTCACATATAAGTGTGACTGCATATTCATTTCCTTGCTCTGACTTTGGTAATTGACCAATTGTATCCACTATAACTCTGTCAAAAGCTTTTACTGGTGTTTCAGTTATGGTTAATGGGGTCTTATTATGTTTTATTATTTTAGATTTCTGGCATTTTTGACATTTCTGGATATGCTGTGTTATATCACGAGTCATACCTTTCCAGTAATAATGTCTTTTGACCTTGGCCAAGGTTTTTGTAATGCCTGTATGACCTCCTTGTATTGGATCATCATGTAGTGTAGACAATATAGCTTATTTCTCTTTATTTTTATTTATTATAGTCACCGGGTTGAGAAGCGCTACTCTTAATGTGTTCAATATTTCATTGCCCATATTTTTGAAATTATCTTTTGAAATTTTTTCAAAGATATTTTCCCACGGTGCTATTTTTAATTGGCTTATTTTTAATATACCGGCTTATTTTTCAAGCCTTGGGAATAGTTGACCTAAATCAATATTTCCATTTGTGTATATATCGCCAATATCTATTCTTGCTATAATTTTCTTACCATGTCTAAAGAGACAGCATATCTATTATATGCAAGGTCACTACTTTACGTACTTCGTCATTATTAATGACGTTGTATTCGTTGGGCTGAGAAGCTTTTTCTGTAGATTGCCTTGGCAATTCTACTTTTTTATTTTCTGCGCAGAAATTCTGTCTACTTTGGTAGCTGGTAGTGACTTTCAGGATTTTATTTTGTATGTCTTTTAATTCGGATATTGTTATCCTGGATAGAGCGTGTGCTACAAAATTGTCTTTACCCTTTAGATACTCGACTGTAAAGTCATATTCTTCTAATTCTAACCGCATGCGTGTCAACTTTAAACTTTGGTTGACCATGAAAATAAATATGTTAAAGGTCTGTGATCCGTTTTAATTATAAAATGTTTTCCATATATATATGGTCGAAAATGTAATATCGCCCAGTCAATTGCTGCTAATTCCTGTTCTGTAGTACTTTTATTGCTTTCAACTTTTGTGAACGCTCTCGATGCGTATGCAATTGAAAGTTGGAGTCCGTTATAGTTTTGGGTTAAAACTGATCCACATGCTTGCTTACTTGCATCAGTAATTATGCAAAATTCTTTGCTAAAATCGGGGTATTGCAGCAGGGTTGGTTCCATAAGTTTCTTATTTAAATACAGGAATGCTTTTTGGCATTCGTCTGTCCATAAAAATGGGACATTCTTTTTACATAATCTTGTTATGTGCCGTGAATAGTCGGCGAAGTTTTTTATAAAACGTCGATAATAGTTGCAGAATGCAACGAATCGTCTAGCACTGTCCGCATCATGTGGTACGGGATAATTCATGATGACATCATACTTTGTGTATGGAAGTATTCCTTTATCTGTGCACTTGTGACCAAGAAATGTCACTTCGTGCATAAAGAATGAACATTTTTGTGGATGTAATTTGAGGCTATTTTTTCTACAGAGTTCAAATACATTGATTAGGTTTTTGATCATATGTTGCTCTGAACATCCAATGACGATTAGATCGTCCCTATAAAGGAATGCTTGTGATGGTTCTAGACCCGAGAATGCCATTGTCATCATTCTCTGAAATGAATTTGGTGCTATTTTTAAACCAAATGGCACTCGCGTGAAGCGATATGATCCATTGTTTGTTAAAAATGACGTTATATTTCTTGAGCTTTCTTTTAGCTCTATTTAATGAAATCCTGACATAAGGTCAAAGCATGAAAAGTATTTAGCTCTACCTAGTTTATCTAGAATGTCGTCAATCCTGGGTAGGGGAAATTTATCAGACAGTAATTTATTATTTATTTGGCGATAGTCTATTACTAATCTGGAAGTGATTTTTTGGGTACTAATAAAAAAGGCTATTATACTCGAATACAATTTCTTCAACTATATTTTATTAGCTTATTGACTTGTTTCTTTATCTCTTTTTGATGACTATACGGTGATTTGTAATTTTGTATGTATACTGGTTCTTTATCCTTTAGTTTTAATTCTTGTTTGTAAAAATTATTTGTTGTGATTGATTCGGTTTCAAGTCCGAATATATCGCTATATTTTGAACATATTTGAGTGAGTTGTGACTTAAATTGTTTTGGAAAGTGTTTCCTTAATTGAGCTATGACTTCTTCTGTTCTCGAACTTTTGTTTGTTTGAATTATTTCATAATTCGAAAGAGGTTCATAATTGATATTATTTATGTCGACTAATTGGTCGTTACTGGTTGTATTCAGTAACGGACAAATGCGTTATTAGATGTTGCCTCTGTATTTGCAGCATAAATACCAGATGTAGTTTCTTGGTTAGGAATTAAGACATTATCTTCTATTGAGTTAATGTCTAACTTTCGGACAACTTCAGGTCTTGCTGGTAATAGTATTAAATTATTACCGGAGCTGAATTTTATTGGAACATAAATGGGTTATTTTAGGTTATTTGGCTTAGTATGAACCAATTATTTTCTGGTTCACAGTCTAGTTTGCAATTAAAGGTTTTTATGAAGTCAACTCCTATTATTCCATCACATGGTATTGCAAAATTTGTAGGGACTAAATGGAAATTATCTGGAATAATATATCTGTCTGTCTGTAGCTCAATTTGGATTAAGCCATTGGACGTGAAAAATTAAGCTGTAATTGGCCTTCCTCGGTAGCTTCCACGGCTACCTCTATTATTGTTTTGTTGCCCACTGAAGTACAGGACGCTATTAGCGTGCCCTATTGCTTCTGTGCAACTGAAGTTTTCTGAAGTTAGTCCATCGTCGATATAGGCTTCTTCTAGGGCCTTTGTCAACTTCTCTACTTCTTGTACATATTGGTTTTCCGTTTTCTGTTTTTGTTAAAGATTCAGTAAATTTTGCTGAAATTAATTCTACTGATTCTCCTTTTTTACTCTAAATTTTAGTTTGTCAATTATGGCTGTAATTGTCACTTCATTTGTTATTAACTTTCTTGCATGGCCTTTAAATTTTGTCTTTATTAGACTAATAACAACTGTTTCATGAGAACCTTTCATTGAATCAATTAGACTCAAACAGTCTATGAAACTCGTTAGGTTTTCTGCCTTCCCATCGAACTCAGGTATTATCGATGAGGCTAACTTTAGATATTCTAATTGTGTCATAGCTATGTTTACTGTTTTTTCGATTACGGACTCTGATTCAGATTCGGATGGCTCTAGTAAAATTATTACCGCTGGTATTGTTAGATCATGTAGATCTTCTTTTTTTATTATATTTTCTGAATCGCTTGCTACTTCGGAATCGCTAACAGAGTCTATATCTGTATTTGTATCTTCTTCGACTACTGCTGGAGTGTTTAATATTGAGGGTATTGTTATATCCAGTGCGTACTTTGTTTTAATACTTTTAGATTATTTTTTAATCTATGTAAAAATCTTGATACATACGACCAATGGTGAGTATTTAGTTTTTCTCTGTTGTCGTGTATCAATGATCGTGTTTGATTGAAACATGCAACTAATATCGTTGCGTGCTTACTTATAGTCACGTTTGTAATATTCCTATTTTGCGTTAAGCATTTGTATGATTTATCAAATTTTAATTTGATTTCAACTAATTCGGCATTCAATAGATGCCATTTCATTTCATGCTTATAGAGTCTTCGATATAAATTATGTCAAACGAAAGAACAAACATAGATTGGATAAGAATTTATTTAGTATTGTAAATTGAACTCAATTTTATATATATATTGTTAGAATGCAAAAATATATTTAACATTTTGTTTTATGCAATCTTTGTTGCTGTTTTATATTTTTAAAATTTTCTTAAATTTTATCCAGGTCATTTGCTTTGCTTAAATATTTTTTTTAGGCAATTATTGTGCAATTTATAGATTTAAAAAATACATTAGCACACATTATTACTACGATGATAATCAATAATGTGGTTATTAAACCCATGTCTTTATTCTCAACTTCAACTTTGTAAGTGACATTTGCAGTGGAGTCCACTGTTTTACTGTCTATTAACCCCATATCAGTTGGATAATTAATTTCTATTAATGTAATTTTATTTTTATATGGGTATTCTTTCTGACTTATTTGAGAGTCTGGATATTGACTTGTGCTGTTGTTATTCATAACCTACATTTTAATTGATAATTTTCATTAGAAATTTTTTTTTTTTGGTTTTTATATTTGGTTTGACAGTTTCCTACCTTATTTTCGCACATCTATGCACGCTGCACTGCTATCGCGCAAAAAGGGTTTCGCACGATTTTACAATTTTGTTTTATATTAGTAGTTTTCTATTTATATACTATATTTAACATTTTATGCAGTGCGGCCAGCTTCTGCGCCCTTCGTGGCACTGTCGGTTCCTTGGCCTGCTTGATGTGCGCGGCGGTGCCGGTGCTGGGTTGGCACAGGCGATTGCTCCTTCTGATTGCACGTCGCAACGCAATGTGGTGAGAATAGTGTTCGCTGGCAGTCAACAGGACATCTCTTCTTTAGTTTCGGCAGTACTGCTGGTATGTGGATAGGTTTTAGTTTTAACAAGTTTTTTATTTAATTATTATTATCTGGCGAGTTAGAGTGAGAGGCTTCTTTTTTAACCCGTAGGGTCTCTATAAGATGGTCAAGCTCAGTTTGTAACTTCTGTGCTGTAGACCATGCAGGCGGTGGCGATTGTTTGTATATTAGCCACTTTAGTTTGGCTATAGCTTCCATTGCCGATGTCTCTGTTGTTGTTGATGTTACTCCTGTCCTTGGTCTTACAAGACCGCTGTGTATTCATACATATAAATTAGGTATGGCTTGGTGCTGTATATAAGTACAGTAGGGATTCGATAAGTGCGCATAGTACACTATACTGGAATGGCAGCTCTGTTCATTAGAATAGTCTCCTTCCGTTTACTGTGAACGCTGTGTATTGATTGCTTCCATTTTTATCGGGATTTGCCATTATCCTGACTTGAGGTCAATTGTGCTCATAAATTTTGCTTCCCTTAGCTGATCCAATATTCAGTTAATTCTTGGTACTGTAAACTCATCCTTTTCCGTTTTATCGTTTAATAGCGATAGCGACGAACATCCTCCACTCATTGCTTTTTTTTCCTCACTAGTACCACCGGTGCGTTTTATGGACTGCGTGACCGTTCTATCAGTCCGAGGATTTGCCATTTGTCTATCTGTTTGTTAATTATTGCGTGCTGCTCTGGATTTGGCGGATAGAACCGTTGTTTTATTGGTTTGTCATTCTTCAGGTATGTTTTGTGTGTTGTGATATTGCTGACTCCATTAATTTTTTCGAATATTTGCCTGTTGGTGTCCTGGAAAGTTTGCACTTCCTCGTCTTATGGTTTCTCCTGCTCCTTTGACCTTGTGACTCCTCATCCTTTTTCGTCGCTCTACGCCACTCCTATCTTCAGTTCCTATTCGCCACACCTTAATGTGCTGCTTGCTCCAGCAAGGAAGTCCATGCCTAACAAAATTCCTTCTGCAATTTCCGTTAGGATCATGAATGTTATTCTCAAGGATCTTCCTCCGAATTCAATTTCTGCCTCAAATCCTCCTATCACCTTTTGCCAGAACCCGTTAGCAAGCGATCTTTTAGCTTTCGTCGTGTTCCATGTACGCTGTTCTCTTAAATCCTGGTTCTTTTTCCTTTTGCTGTACTGTTTCGGACTCCAATTTTCGATATTATCTCAAACCCGCTACAACTTAAGTGTTCTCCATTTGCTGGACCTCTTTTTGTTGCCTGAGCCGCCTGATTTATATGCTCAAGGCTCCTTATTCTGTTGTCGAGGTGCAGCAGATCAACCTTGGGGGCTTGCCGCACGTGCCTGCTGAATTTTCGGTTCCCCCACACTGCATTCAAATCTCAAGCCTAAGTTGTTGTTACCCTGCCTGGCTGATTCGAGATTTGTTCTACATTGATTCAATTTTTTCCATTTTCTCCACTATCTTTGCGTCTACAAATTTTGTATACTTGGTCGAGTTTCTCTTCCTTGGAGAGATTCGTGAATCGCAACTTCCTTAGACCCATTGCATACTCCCTCACTGGTTTGGTCTCTCTCTGCCTTAATTGTCTCTGGGTCTCTAACTGTTTTTTATATCTCAGCGGTAGGAAGATTTCTAGGAGTTCTGTGTTCAACTGTGGCCATGAACTGATCTGAGTTGGCATTGTGTTCTACCAGTTTCTGGCTATTCCTTCCACGGCCCACGATTTCTGTTTCTACTTTTTCCCCGTCTTGGTCTCCTTAGCGTTATCCATCTTCTCTCGAAAGTCACGGTCCGGCTTCTTTCCTTTTTGTTTTTGCCGCTAGGTGTATTATTTTTTGTTTCACCGTTTCGGTGTGATCAATCCTTTTGGCAAATTTTGGCAGTGACTCAACTCAAAGCTCTTTCCTGAATAGTCTAACCCGAACTCGTATTTTGCTAGATCGATTTTTGTCGCCATATATACCCAACGACGACAATACACTCTCGTCGTCGGAATTCTCCAGCAACCACTTCTTGTCTTCGACCCGAATCCCAAGGCACCGCGAGTTTATGCTGTAAAGAGTATCTTAATTTCTTTATTGAATCGTAAATCGTTACACAGAATGGATAAAACTCTGTGTGTCGGCTCCAGGCGTTCGGCTTGCTTGTCGTTACTCGGCTTCGCTCGTTTTGGATGGCTGTGGTGAGTTCTCTGTGGAAAAAGAGAAGAATAGGTGCCCAATAGCACGCAGCAGTCGCACTCGGAAGTCACCTACGGGGGAATTTGGCCGGACTCGCAAATCATCTCCGGGAAAAATAATGGTTGGGCCCGAAAGTCATCCCCGAGATCTGTAGTTATTGTTGCACTGGCAAGTCACCCCAGAAACAAGTTCCTATTGTTGGACTCAAAAGTCGTCTCAGAGGAACTATTGTTGAATTCGGGAATCACCAACGAGAAAAGTTGTTTTTGTTGGACTCGGAAGTCGTCTCAGAGGGGCTATTTTTGAATTCGGAAATTACCCACGAGAGAAGTTGCTATTGTTAAACTCGAAAGTCATCACAGGGAAGCAATTGTTAGACTCGGAAGTCACCGAGTAACTCCGCTGCTGACTATTGGATGCGGTTAGCTTACCTCCCTCGATCGCTATCGGCTTTATGTAGGGGATGGCTTGGTCTAGTGAGCTCTCCGCGTCCACGAACTGCGCCCTTTATGACGTGCGCTAGTGCTCGGCCAAGTGTGATCAAGCGCTACCTTGGGCGAGCGCACGAGCTTGAATTTAAATTCTTCCGTGGCCTTATATCTTCTTTAGTCTCCACTCTATCAGTTCTGCTGCTCTTATCTTTAATTATTTCATTCCTTTTTCTTCCTTTCAATTTATTTCTTATTTCCTTCATTATTATTCTTTTACATTCTTTTTATTTTGTTCCTTATTTTTCCCTTACATTCTATTTGTTCAAGTTTCGTATACCTAATCTTATAAATGTAGCCGGTGAATTCTGTAAATCGAATGGATTGGCTTTGTTTTCTTTTGACCCAGAACACTTAAAAAATATGCACATTTTAAAATTTTAAAGTCAATCAAGTCGAATCACTTTTGTTAGCAACATTCTTTGTGACACATCCGTACCTGTATCTGACAAGCAATTTATTTCTACGCCATTTACAGAGATCAGTTTTAAACGGCATTGGTCACCCACTTGTGAACAGTTGTCTCTTCGATTTGACAATCTTTTTATGCTCAGCTGAACCACACTTGAAACAATATTTCTTTCTTCTCTGTTGTTCAAATGGTGATGAACTCCTCTTGTTCCGTGCAATACGCGGCTTATCTTCTAGTTGCATTATAATTTCATAATGCTCTCAGCGGGCTTTGTTCGTCTTGCACGAATAAAGTATAGACTTGTACTCGTTCTTTACATTAACTAGTCTAACCTTCCCTGCCGCTGAAATCTGATAAAATTCTAGAATGTATGTCTCGGTCTTCTTTTTCTTCTAATTTTGCAACTGGGAGTGAACTCATGAAGCAGTACTCTCCTTAGATCCTGATACTCGCTCACAAAATTTGGCTGTTATCTAGCCTCTGGGTTTCAAATACAAAAACTTGTCGAACACGTTCCTCACCACTATTGCACTAATTGCCCGTCAAAATTGTTCACAAATTTTTAAAAAATATCAATTTGCAGCTTAGCCCGCTTACTTCCGTTCTCGTCGTTGTCGACTTATATTTTTAATGACAGCAAATGAAATATATTTTCGATTTGGTTCTGCTTGTCCTAATCATCCAATACGTTCTTTTCTTCTTGCTCTAGTGCTGAATTGTTCTGCTCAACCTTGGGGGCTTGCCGCACGTGCCTGCTGAATTTTCGGTTCCCCCACACTGCATTCAAATCTCAAGCCTAAGTTGTTGTTACCCTGCCTGGCTGATTCGAGATTTGTTCTACATTGATTCAATTTTTTCCATTTTCTCCACTATCTTTGCGTCTACAAATTTTGTATACTTGGTCGAGTTTCTCTTCCTTGGAGAGATTCGTGAATCGCAACTTCCTTAGACCCATTGCATACTCCCTCACTGGTTTGGTCTCTCTCTGCCTTAATTGTCTCTGGGTCTCTAACTGTTTTTTATATCTCAGCGGTAGGAAGATTTCTAGGAGTTCTGTGTTCAGCTGTGGCCATGAACTGATCTGAGTTGGCATTGTGTTCTACCAGTTTCTGGCTATTCCTTCCACGGCCCACGATTTCTGTTTCTACTTTTTCCCCGTCTTGGTCTCCTTAGCGTTATCCATCTTCTCTCGAAAGTCACGGTCCGGCTTCTTTCCTTTTTGTTTTTGCCGCTAGGTGTATTATTTTTTGTTTCACCGTTTCGGTGTGATCAATCCTTTTGGCAAATTTTGGCAGTGACTCAACTCAAAGCTCTTTCCTGAATAGTCTAACCCGAACTCGTATTTTGCTAGATCGATTTTTGTCGCCATATATACCCAACGACGACAATACACTCTCGTCGTCGGAATTCTCCAGCAACCACTTCTTGTCTTCGACCCGAATCCCAAGGCACCGCGAGTTTATGCTGTAAAGAGTATCTTAATTTCTTTATTGAATCGTAAATCGTTACACAGAATGGATAAAACTCTGTGTGTCGGCTCCAGGCGTTCGGCTTGCTTGTCGTTACTTGGCTTCGCTCGTTTTGGATGGCTGTGGTGAGTTCTCTGTGGAAAAAGAGAAGAATAGGTGCCCAATAGCACGCAGCAGTCGCACTCGAAAGTCACCTACGGGGGAATTTGGCCGGACTCGCAAATCATCTCCGGGAAAAATAATGGTTGGGCCCGAAAGTCATCCCCGAGATCTGTAGTTATTGTTGCACTGGCAAGTCACCCCAGAAACAAGTTCCTATTGTTGGACTCAAAAGTCGTCTCAGAGGAACTATTGTTGAATTCGGGAATCACCAACGAGAAAAGTTGTTTTTGTTGGACTCGGAAGTCGTCTCAGAGGGGCTATTTTTGAATTCGGAAATTACCCACGAGAGAAGTTGCTATTGTTAAACTCGAAAGTCATCACAGGGAAGCAATTGTTAGACTCGGAAGTCACCGAGTAACTCCGCTGCTGACTATTGGATGCGGTTAGCTTACCTCCCTCGATCGCTATCGGCTTTATGTAGGGGATGGCTTGGTCTAGTGAGCTCTCCGCGTCCACGAACTGCGCCCTTTATGACGTGCGCTAGTGCTCGGCCAAGTGTGATCAAGCGCTACCTTGGGCGAGCGCACGAGCTTGAATTTAAATTCTTCCGTGGCCTTATATCTTCTTTAGTCTCCACTCTATCAGTTCTGCTGCTCTTATCTTTAATTATTTCATTCCTTTTTCTTCCTTTCAATTTATTTCTTATTTCCTTCATTATTATTCTTTTACATTCTTTTTATTTTGTTCCTTATTTTTCCCTTACATTCTATTTGTTCAAGTTTCGTATACCTAATCTTATAAATGTAGCCGGTGAATTCTGTAAATCGAATGGATTGGCTTTGTTTTCTTTTGACCCAGAACACTTAAAAAATATGCACATTTTAAAATTTTAAAGTCAATCAAGTCGAATCACTTTTGTTAGCAACATTCTTTGTGACACATCCGTACCTGTATCTGACAAGCAATTTATTTCTACGCCATTTACAGAGATCAGTTTTAAACGGCATTGGTCACCCACTTGTGAACAGTTGTCTCTTCGATTTGACAATCTTTTTATGCTCAGCTGAACCACACTTGAAACAATATTTCTTTCTTCTCTGTTGTTCAAATGGTGATGAACTCCTCTTGTTCCGTGCAATACGCGGCTTATCTTCTAGTTGCATTATAATTTCATAATGCTCTCAGCGGGCTTTGTTCGTCTTGCACGAATAAAGTATAGACTTGTACTCGTTCTTTACATTAACTAGTCTAACCTTCCCTGCCGCTGAAATCTGATAAAATTCTAGAATGTATGTCTCGGTCTTCTTTTTCTTCTAATTTTGCAACTGGGAGTGAACTCATGAAGCAGTACTCTCCTTAGATCCTGATACTCGCTCACAAAATTTGGCTGTTATCTAGCCTCTGGGTTTCAAATACAAAAACTTGTCGAACACGTTCCTCACCACTATTGCACTAATTGCCCGTCAAAATTGTTCACAAATTTTTAAAAAATATCAATTTGCAGCTTAGCCCGCTTACTTCCGTTCTCGTCGTTGTCGACTTATATTTTTAATGACAGCAAATGAAATATATTTTCGATTTGGTTCTGCTTGTCCTAATCATCCAATACGTTCTTTTCTTCTTGCTCTAGTGCTGAATTGTTCTGCTCAACCTTGGGGGCTTGCCGCACGTGCCTGCTGAATTTTCGGTTCCCCCACACTGCATTCAAATCTCAAGCCTAAGTTGTTGTTACCCTGCCTGGCTGATTCGAGATTTGTTCTACATTGATTCAATTTTTTCCATTTTCTCCACTATCTTTGCGTCTACAAATTTTGTATACTTGGTCGAGTTTCTCTTCCTTGGAGAGATTCGTGAATCGCAACTTCCTTAGACCCATTGCATACTCCCTCACTGGTTTGGTCTCTCTCTGCCTTAATTGTCTCTGGGTCTCTAACTGTTTTTTATATCTCAGCGGTAGGAAGATTTCTAGGAGTTCTGTGTTCAACTGTGGCCATGAACTGATCTGAGTTGGCATTGTGTTCTACCAGTTTCTGGCTATTCCTTCCACGGCCCACGATTTCTGTTTCTACTTTTTCCCCGTCTTGGTCTCCTTAGCGTTATCCATCTTCTCTCGAAAGTCACGGTCCGGCTTCTTTCCTTTTTGTTTTTGCCGCTAGGTGTATTATTTTTTGTTTCACCGTTTCGGTGTGATCAATCCTTTTGGCAAATTTTGGCAGTGACTCAACTCAAAGCTCTTTCCTGAATAGTCTAACCCGAACTCGTATTTTGCTAGATCGATTTTTGTCGCCATATATACCCAACGACGACAATACACTCTCGTCGTCGGAATTCTCCAGCAACCACTTCTTGTCTTCGACCCGAATCCCAAGGCACCGCGAGTTTATGCTGTAAAGAGTATCTTAATTTCTTTATTGAATCGTAATCGTTACACAGAATGGATAAAACTCTGTGTGTCGGCTCCAGGCGTTCGGCTTGCTTGTCGTTACTCGGCTTCGCTCGTTTTGGATGGCTGTGGTGAGTTCTCTGTGGAAAAAGAGAAGAATAGGTGCCCAATAGCACGCAGCAGTCGCACTCGGAAGTCACCTACGGGGGAATTTGGCCGGACTCGCAAATCATCTCCGGGAAAAATAATGGTTGGGCCCGAAAGTCATCCCCGAGATCTGTAGTTATTGTTGCACTGGCAAGTCACCCCAGAAACAAGTTCCTATTGTTGGACTCAAAAGTCGTCTCAGAGGAACTATTGTTGAATTCGGGAATCACCAACGAGAAAAGTTGTTTTTGTTGGACTCGGAAGTCGTCTCAGAGGGGCTATTTTTGAATTCGGAAATTACCCACGAGAGAAGTTGCTATTGTTAAACTCGAAAGTCATCACAGGGAAGCAATTGTTAGACTCGGAAGTCACCGAGTGACTCCGCTGCTGACTATTGGATGCGGTTAGCTTACCTCCCTCGATCGCTATCGGCTTTATGTAGGGGATGGCTTGGTCTAGTGAGCTCTCCGCGTCCACGAACTGCGCCCTTTATGATGTGCGCTAGTGCTCGGCCAAGTGTGATCAAGCGCTACCTTGGGCGAGCGCACGAGCTTGAATTTAAATTCTTCCGTGGCCTTATATCTTCTTTAGTCTCCACTCTATCAGTTCTGCTGCTCTTATCTTTAATTATTTCATTCCTTTTTCTTCCTTTCAATTTATTTCTTATTTCCTTCATTATTATTCTTTTACATTCTTTTTATTTTGTTCCTTATTTTTCCCTTACATTCTATTTGTTCAAGTTTCGTATACCTAATCTTATAAATGTAGCCGGTGAATTCTGTAAATCGAATGGATTGGCTTTGTTTTCTTTTGACCCAGAACACTTAAAAAATATGCACATTTTAAAATTTTAAAGTCAATCAAGTCGAATCACTTTTGTTAGCAACATTCTTTGTGACACATCCGTACCTGTATCTGACAAGCAATTTATTTCTACGCCATTTACAGAGATCAGTTTTAAACGGCATTGGTCACCCACTTGTGAACAGTTGTCTCTTCGATTTGACAATCTTTTTATGCTCAGCTGAACCACACTTGAAACAATATTTCTTTCTTCTCTGTTGTTCAAATGGTGATGAACTCCTCTTGTTCCGTGCAATACGCGGCTTATCTTCTAGTTGCATTATAATTTCATAATGCTCTCAGCCTTTGTTCGTCTTGCACGAATAAAGTATAGACTTGTACTCGTTCTTTACATTAACTAGTCTAACCTTCCCTGCCGCTGAAATCTGATAAAATTCTAGAATGTATGTCTCGGTCTTCTTTTTCTTCTAATTTTGCAACTGGGAGTGAACTCATGAAGCAGTACTCTCCTTAGATCCTGATACTCGCTCACAAAATTTGGCTGTTATCTAGCCTCTGGGTTTCAAATACAAAAACTTGTCGAACACGTTCCTCACCACTATTGCACTAATTGCCCGTCAAAATTGTTCACAAATTTTTAAAAAATATCAATTTGCAGCTTAGCCCGCTTACTTCCGTTCTCGTCGTTGTCGACTTATATTTTTAATGACAGCAAATGAAATATATTTTCGATTTGGTTCTGCTTGTCCTAATCATCCAATACGTTCTTTTCTTCTTGCTCTAGTGCTGAATTGTTCTGCTCAACCTTGGGGGCTTGCCGCACGTGCCTGCTGAATTTTCGGTTCCCCCACACTGCATTCAAATCTCAAGCCTAAGTTGTTGTTACCCTGCCTGGCTGATTCGAGATTTGTTCTACATTGATTCAATTTTTTCCATTTTCTCCACTATCTTTGCGTCTACAAATTTTGTATACTTGGTCGAGTTTCTCTTCCTTGGAGAGATTCGTGAATCGCAACTTCCTTAGACCCATTGCATACTCCCTCACTGGTTTGGTCTCTCTCTGCCTTAATTGTCTCTGGGTCTCTAACTGTTTTTTATATCTCAGCGGTAGGAAGATTTCTAGGAGTTCTGTGTTCAGCTGTGGCCATGAACTGATCTGAGTTGACATTGTGTTCTACCAGTTTCTGGCTATTCCTTCCACGGCCCACGATTTCTGTTTCTACTTTTTCCCCGTCTTGGTCTCCTTAGCGTTATCCATCTTCTCTCGAAAGTCACGGTCCGGCTTCTTTCCTTTTTGTTTTTGCCGCTAGGTGTATTATTTTTTGTTTCACCGTTTCGGTGTGATCAATCCTTTTGGCAAATTTTGGCAGTGACTCAACTCAAAGCTCTTTCCTGAATAGTCTAACCCGAACTCGTATTTTGCTAGATCGATTTTTGTCGCCATATATACCCAACGACGACAATACACTCTCGTCGTCGGAATTCTCCAGCAACCACTTCTTGTCTTCGACCCGAATCCCAAGGCACCGCGAGTTTATGCTGTAAAGAGTATCTTAATTTCTTTATTGAATCGTAAATCGTTACACAGAATGGATAAAACTCTGTGTGTCGGCTCCAGGCGTTCGGCTTGCTTGTCGTTACTCGGCTTCGCTCGTTTTGGATGGCTGTGGTGAGTTCTCTGTGGAAAAAGAGAAGAATAGGTGCCCAATAGCACGCAGCAGTCGCACTCGGAAGTCACCTACGGGGGAATTTGGCCGGACTCGCAAATCATCTCCGGGAAAAATAATGGTTGGGCCCGAAAGTCATCCCCGAGATCTGTAGTTATTGTTGCACTGGCAAGTCACCCCAGAAACAAGTTCCTATTGTTGGACTCAAAAGTCGTCTCAGAGGAACTATTGTTGAATTCGGGAATCACCAACGAGAAAAGTTGTTTTTGTTGGACTCGGAAGTCGTCTCAGAGGGGCTATTTTTGAATTCGGAAATTACCCACGAGAGAAGTTGCTATTGTTAAACTCGAAAGTCATCACAGGGAAGCAATTGTTAGACTCGGAAGTCACCGAGTGACTCCGCTGCTGACTATTGGATGCGGTTAGCTTACCTCCCTCGATCGCTATCGGCTTTATGTAGGGGATGGCTTGGTCTAGTGAGCTCTCCGCGTCCACGAACTGCGCCCTTTATGATGTGCGCTAGTGCTCGGCCAAGTGTGATCAAGCGCTACCTTGGGCGAGCGCACGAGCTTGAATTTAAATTCTTCCGTGGCCTTATATCTTCTTTAGTCTCCACTCTATCAGTTCTGCTGCTTTTATCTTTAATTATTTCATTCCTTTTTCTTCCTTTCAATTTATTTCTTATTTCCTTCATTATTATTCTTTTACATTCTTTTTATTTTGTTCCTTATTTTTCCCTTACATTCTATTTGTTCAAGTTTCATATACCTAATCTTATAAATGTAGCCGGTGAATTCTGTAAATCGAATGGATTGGCTTTGTTTTCTTTTGACCCAGAACACTTAAAAAATATGCACATTTTAAAATTTTAAAGTCAATCAAGTCGAATCACTTTTGTTAGCAACATTCTTTGTGACACATCCGTGCCTGTATCTGACAAGCAATTTATTTCTACGCCATTTACAGAGATCAGTTTTAAACGGCATTGGTCACCCACTTGTGAACAGTTGTCTCTTCGATTTGACAATCTTTTTATGCTCAGCTGAACCACACTTGAAACAATATTTCTTTCTTCTCTGTTGTTCAAATGGTGATGAACTCCTCTTGTTCCGTGCAATACGCGGCTTATCTTCTAGTTGCATTATAATTTCATAATGCTCTCAGCGGGCTTTGTTCGTCTTGCACGAATAAAGTATAGACTTGTACTCGTTCTTTACATTAACTAGTCTAACCTTCCCTGCCGCTGAAATCTGATAAAATTCTAGAATGTATGTCTCGGTCTTCTTTTTCTTCTAATTTTGCAACTGGGAGTGAACTCATGAAGCAGTACTCTCCTTAGATCCTGATACTCGCTCACAAAATTTGGCTGTTATCTAGCCTCTGGGTTTCAAATACAAAAACTTGTCGAACACGTTCCTCACCACTATTGCACTAATTGCCCGTCAAAATTGTTCACAAATTTTTAAAAAATATCAATTTGCAGCTTAGCCCGCTTACTTCCGTTCTCGTCGCTGTCGACTTATATTTTTAATGACAGCAAATGAAATATATTTTCGATTTGGTTCTGCTTGTCCTAATCATCCAATACGTTCTTTTCTTCTTGCTCTAGTGCTGAATTGTTCTGCTCAACCTTGGGGGCTTGCCGCACGTGCCTGCTGAATTTTCGGTTCCCGCACACTGCATTCAAATCTCAAGCCTAAGTTGTTGTTACCCTGCCTGGCTGATTCGAGATTTGTTCTACATTGATTCAATTTTTTCCATTTTCTCCACTATCTTTGCGTCTACAAATTTTGTATACTTGGTCGAGTTTCTCTTCCTTGGAGAGATTCGTGAATCGCAACTTCCTTAGACCCATTGCATACTCCCTCACTGGTTTGGTCTCTCTCTGCCTTAATTGTCTCTGGGTCTCTAACTGTTTTTTATATCTCAGCGGTAGGAAGATTTCTAGGAGTTCTGTGTTTAGCTGTGGCCATGAACTGATCTGAGTTGGCATTGTGTTCTACCAGTTTCTGGCTATTCCTTCCACGGCCCACGATTTCTGTTTCTACTTTTTCCCCGTCTTGGTCTCCTTAGCGTTATCCATCTTCTCTCGAAAGTCACGGTCCGGCTTCTTTCCTTTTTGTTTTTGCCGCTAGGTGTATTATTTTTTGTTTCACCGTTTCGGTGTGATCAATCCTTTTGGCAAATTTTGGCAGTGACTCAACTCAAAGCTCTTTCCTGAATAGTCTAACCCGAACTCGTATTTTGCTAGATCGATTTTTGTCGCCATATATACCCAACGACGACAATACACTCTCGTCGTCGGAATTCTCCAGCAACCACTTCTTGTCTTCGACCCGAATCCCAAGGCACCGCGAGTTTATGCTGTAAAGAGTATCTTAATTTCTTTATTGAATCGTAAATCGTTACACAGAATGGATAAAACTCTGTGTGTCGGCTCCAGGCGTTCGGCTTGCTTGTCGTTACTCGGCTTCGCTCGTTTTGGATGGCTGTGGTGAGTTCTCTGTGGAAAAAGAGAAGAATAGGTGCCCAATAGCACGCAGCAGTCGCACTCGGAAGTCACCTACGGGGGAATTTGGCCGGACTCGCAAATCATCTCCGGGAAAAATAATGGTTGGGCCCGAAAGTCATCCCCGAGATCTGTAGTTATTGTTGCACTGGCAAGTCACCCCAGAAACAAGTTCCTATTGTTGGACTCAAAAGTCGTCTCAGAGGAACTATTGTTGAATTCGGGAATCACCAACGAGAAAAGTTGTTTTTGTTGGACTCGGAAGTCGTCTCAGAGGGGCTATTTTTGAATTCGGAAATTACCCACGAGAGAAGTTGCTATTGTTAAACTCGAAAGTCATCACAGGGAAGCAATTGTTAGACTCGGAAGTCACCGAGTGACTCCGCTGCTGACTATTGGATGCGGTTAGCTTACCTCCCTCGATCGCTATCGGCTTTATGTAGGGGATGGCTTGGTCTAGTGAGCTCTCCGCGTCCACGAACTGCGCCCTTTATGATGTGCGCTAGTGCTCGGCCAAGTGTGATCAAGCGCTACCTTGGGCGAGCGCACGAGCTTGAATTTAAATTCTTCCGTGGCCTTATATCTTCTTTAGTCTCCACTCTATCAGTTCTGCTGCTCTTATCTTTAATTATTTCATTCCTTTTTCTTCCTTTCAATTTATTTCTTATTTCCTTCATTATTATTCTTTTACATTCTTTTTATTTTGTTCCTTATTTTTCCCTTACATTCTATTTGTTCAAGTTTCGTATACCTAATCTTATAAATGTAGCCGGTGAATTCTGTAAATCGAATGGATTGGCTTTGTTTTCTTTTGACCCAGAACACTTAAAAAATATGCACATTTTAAAATTTTAAAGTCAATCAAGTCGAATCACTTTTGTTAGCAACATTCTTTGTGACACATCCGTACCTGTATCTGACAAGCAATTTATTTCTACGCCATTTACAGAGATCAGTTTTAAACGGCATTGGTCACCCACTTGTGAACAGTTGTCTCTTCGATTTGACAATCTTTTTATGCTCAGCTGAACCACACTTGAAACAATATTTCTTTCTTCTCTGTTGTTCAAATGGTGATGAACTCCTCTTGTTCCGTGCAATACGCGGCTTATCTTCTAGTTGCATTATAATTTCATAATGCTCTCAGCCTTTGTTCGTCTTGCACGAATAAAGTATAGACTTGTACTCGTTCTTTACATTAACTAGTCTAACCTTCCCTGCCGCTGAAATCTGATAAAATTCTAGAATGTATGTCTCGGTCTTCTTTTTCTTCTAATTTTGCAACTGGGAGTGAACTCATGAAGCAGTACTCTCCTTAGATCCTGATACTCGCTCACAAAATTTGGCTGTTATCTAGCCTCTGGGTTTCAAATACAAAAACTTGTCGAACACGTTCCTCACCACTATTGCACTAATTGCCCGTCAAAATTGTTCACAAATTTTTAAAAAATATCAATTTGCAGCTTAGCCCGCTTACTTCCGTTCTCGTCGTTGTCGACTTATATTTTTAATGACAGCAAATGAAATATATTTTCGATTTGGTTCTGCTTGTCCTAATCATCCAATACGTTCTTTTCTTCTTGCTCTAGTGCTGAATTGTTCTGCTCAACCTTGGGGGCTTGCCGCACGTGCCTGCTGAATTTTCGGTTCCCCCACACTGCATTCAAATCTCAAGCCTAAGTTGTTGTTACCCTGCCTGGCTGATTCGAGATTTGTTCTACATTGATTCAATTTTTTCCATTTTCTCCACTATCTTTGCGTCTACAAATTTTGTATACTTGGTCGAGTTTCTCTTCCTTGGAGAGATTCGTGAATCGCAACTTCCTTAGACCCATTGCATACTCCCTCACTGGTTTGGTCTCTCTCTGCCTTAATTGTCTCTGGGTCTCTAACTGTTTTTTATATCTCAGCGGTAGGAAGATTTCTAGGAGTTCTGTGTTCAGCTGTGGCCATGAACTGATCTGAGTTGGCATTGTGTTCTACCAGTTTCTGGCTATTCCTTCCACGGCCCACGATTTCTGTTTCTACTTTTTCCCCGTCTTGGTCTCCTTAGCGTTATCCATCTTCTCTCGAAAGTCACGGTCCGGCTTCTTTCCTTTTTGTTTTTGCCGCTAGGTGTATTATTTTTTGTTTCACCGTTTCGGTGTGATCAATCCTTTTGGCAAATTTTGGCAGTGACTCAACTCAAAGCTCTTTCCTGAATAGTCTAACCCGAACTCGTATTTTGCTAGATCGATTTTTGTCGCCATATATACCCAACGACGACAATACACTCTCGTCGTCGGAATTCTCCAGCAACCACTTCTTGTCTTCGACCCGAATCCCAAGGCACCGCGAGTTTATGCTGTAAAGAGTATCTTAATTTCTTTATTGAATCGTAAATCGTTACACAGAATGGATAAAACTCTGTGTGTCGGCTCCAGGCGTTCGGCTTGCTTGTCGTTACTCGGCTTCGCTCGTTTTGGATGGCTGTGGTGAGTTCTCTGTGGAAAAAGAGAAGAATAGGTGCCCAATAGCACGCAGCAGTCGCACTCGGAAGTCACCTACGGGGGAATTTGGCCGGACTCGCAAATCATCTCCGGGAAAAATAATGGTTGGGCCCGAAAGTCATCCCCGAGATCTGTAGTTATTGTTGCACTGGCAAGTCACCCCAGAAACAAGTTCCTATTGTTGGACTCAAAAGTCGTCTCAGAGGAACTATTGTTGAATTCGGGAATCACCAACGAGAAAAGTTGTTTTTGTTGGACTCGGAAGTCGTCTCAGAGGGGCTATTTTTGAATTCGGAAATTACCCACGAGAGAAGTTGCTATTGTTAAACTCGAAAGTCATCACAGGGAAGCAATTGTTAGACTCGGAAGTCACCGAGTGACTCCGCTGCTGACTATTGGATGCGGTTAGCTTACCTCCCTCGATCGCTATCGGCTTTATGTAGGGGATGGCTTGGTCTAGTGAGCTCTCCGCGTCCACGAACTGCGCCCTTTATGATGTGCGCTAGTGCTCGGCCAAGTGTGATCAAGCGCTACCTTGGGCGAGCGCACGAGCTTGAATTTAAATTCTTCCGTGGCCTTATATCTTCTTTAGTCTCCACTCTATCAGTTCTGCTGCTTTTATCTTTAATTATTTCATTCCTTTTTCTTCCTTTCAATTTATTTCTTATTTCCTTCATTATTATTCTTTTACATTCTTTTTATTTTGTTCCTTATTTTTCCCTTACATTCTATTTGTTCAAGTTTCATATACCTAATCTTATAAATGTAGCCGGTGAATTCTGTAAATCGAATGGATTGGCTTTGTTTTCTTTTGACCCAGAACACTTAAAAAATATGCACATTTTAAAATTTTAAAGTCAATCAAGTCGAATCACTTTTGTTAGCAACATTCTTTGTGACACATCCGTGCCTGTATCTGACAAGCAATTTATTTCTACGCCATTTACAGAGATCAGTTTTAAACGGCATTGGTCACCCACTTGTGAACAGTTGTCTCTTCGATTTGACAATCTTTTTATGCTCAGCTGAACCACACTTGAAACAATATTTCTTTCTTCTCTGTTGTTCAAATGGTGATGAACTCCTCTTGTTCCGTGCAATACGCGGCTTATCTTCTAGTTGCATTATAATTTCATAATGCTCTCAGCGGGCTTTGTTCGTCTTGCACGAATAAAGTATAGACTTGTACTCGTTCTTTACATTAACTAGTCTAACCTTCCCTGCCGCTGAAATCTGATAAAATTCTAGAATGTATGTCTCGGTCTTCTTTTTCTTCTAATTTTGCAACTGGGAGTGAACTCATGAAGCAGTACTCTCCTTAGATCCTGATACTCGCTCACAAAATTTGGCTGTTATCTAGCCTCTGGGTTTCAAATACAAAAACTTGTCGAACACGTTCCTCACCACTATTGCACTAATTGCCCGTCAAAATTGTTCACAAATTTTTAAAAAATATCAATTTGCAGCTTAGCCCGCTTACTTCCGTTCTCGTCGTTGTCGACTTATATTTTTAATGACAGCAAATGAAATATATTTTCGATTTGGTTCTGCTTGTCCTAATCATCCAATACGTTCTTTTCTTCTTGCTCTAGTGCTGAATTGTTCTGCTCAACCTTGGGGGCTTGCCGCACGTGCCTGCTGAATTTTCGGTTCCCGCACACTGCATTCAAATCTCAAGCCTAAGTTGTTGTTACCCTGCCTGGCTGATTCGAGATTTGTTCTACATTGATTCAATTTTTTCCATTTTCTCCACTATCTTTGCGTCTACAAATTTTGTATACTTGGTCGAGTTTCTCTTCCTTGGAGAGATTCGTGAATCGCAACTTCCTTAGACCCATTGCATACTCCCTCACTGGTTTGGTCTCTCTCTGCCTTAATTGTCTCTGGGTCTCTAACTGTTTTTTATATCTCAGCGGTAGGAAGATTTCTAGGAGTTCTGTGTTTAGCTGTGGCCATGAACTGATCTGAGTTGGCATTGTGTTCTACCAGTTTCTGGCTATTCCTTCCACGGCCCACGATTTCTGTTTCTACTTTTTCCCCGTCTTGGTCTCCTTAGCGTTATCCATCTTCTCTCGAAAGTCACGGTCCGGCTTCTTTCCTTTTTGTTTTTGCCGCTAGGTGTATTATTTTTTGTTTCACCGTTTCGGTGTGATCAATCCTTTTGGCAAATTTTGGCAGTGACTCAACTCAAAGCTCTTTCCTGAATAGTCTAACCCGAACTCGTATTTTGCTAGATCGATTTTTGTCGCCATATATACCCAACGACGACAATACACTCTCGTCGTCGGAATTCTCCAGCAACCACTTCTTGTCTTCGACCCGAATCCCAAGGCACCGCGAGTTTATGCTGTAAAGAGTATCTTAATTTCTTTATTGAATCGTAAATCGTTACACAGAATGGATAAAACTCTGTGTGTCGGCTCCAGGCGTTCGGCTTGCTTGTCGTTACTCGGCTTCGCTCGTTTTGGATGGCTGTGGTGAGTTCTCTGTGGAAAAAGAGAAGAATAGGTGCCCAATAGCACGCAGCAGTCGCACTCGGAAGTCACCTACGGGGGAATTTGGCCGGACTCGCAAATCATCTCCGGGAAAAATAATGGTTGGGCCCGAAAGTCATCCCCGAGATCTGTAGTTATTGTTGCACTGGCAAGTCACCCCAGAAACAAGTTCCTATTGTTGGACTCAAAAGTCGTCTCAGAGGAACTATTGTTGAATTCGGGAATCACCAACGAGAAAAGTTGTTTTTGTTGGACTCGGAAGTCGTCTCAGAGGGGCTATTTTTGAATTCGGAAATTACCCACGAGAGAAGTTGCTATTGTTAAACTCGAAAGTCATCACAGGGAAGCAATTGTTAGACTCGGAAGTCACCGAGTGACTCCGCTGCTGACTATTGGATGCGGTTAGCTTACCTCCCTCGATCGCTATCGGCTTTATGTAGGGGATGGCTTGGTCTAGTGAGCTCTCCGCGTCCACGAACTGCGCCCTTTATGATGTGCGCTAGTGCTCGGCCAAGTGTGATCAAGCGCTACCTTGGGCGAGCGCACGAGCTTGAATTTAAATTCTTCCGTGGCCTTATATCTTCTTTAGTCTCCACTCTATCAGTTCTGCTGCTCTTATCTTTAATTATTTCATTCCTTTTTCTTCCTTTCAATTTATTTCTGATTTCCTTCATTATTATTCTTTTACATTCTTTTTATTTTGTTCCTTATTTTTCCCTTACATTCTATTTGTTCAAGTTTCGTATACCTAATCTTATAAATGTAGCCGGTGAATTCTGTAAATCGAATGGATTGGCTTTGTTTTCTTTTGACCCAGAACACTTAAAAAATATGCACATTTTAAAATTTTAAAGTCAATCAAGTCGAATCACTTTTGTTAGCAACATTCTTTGTGACACATCCGTACCTGTATCTGACAAGCAATTTATTTCTACGCCATTTACAGAGATCAGTTTTAAACGGCATTGGTCACCCACTTGTGAACAGTTGTCTCTTCGATTTGACAATCTTTTTATGCTCAGCTGAACCACACTTGAAACAATATTTCTTTCTTCTCTGTTGTTCAAATGGTGATGAACTCCTCTTGTTCCGTGCAATACGCGGCTTATCTTCTAGTTGCATTATAATTTCATAATGCTCTCAGCGGGCTTTGTTCGTCTTGCACGAATAAAGTATAGACTTGTACTCGTTCTTTACATTAACTAGTCTAACCTTCCCTGCCGCTGAAATCTGATAAAATTCTAGAATGTATGTCTCGGTCTTCTTTTTCTTCTAATTTTGCAACTGGGAGTGAACTCATGAAGCAGTACTCTCCTTAGATCCTGATACTCGCCCACAAAATTTGGCTGTTATCTAGCCTCTGGGTTTCAAATACAAAAACTTGTCGAACACGTTCCTCACCACTATTGCACTAATTGCCCGTCAAAATTGTTCACAAATTTTTAAAAAATATCAATTTGCAGCTTAGCCCGCTTACTTCCGTTCTCGTCGTTGTCGACTTATATTTTTAATGACAGCAAATGAAATATATTTTCGATTTGGTTCTGCTTGTCCTAATCATCCATTACGTTCTTTTCTTCTTGCTCTAGTGCTGAATTGTTCTGCTCAACCTTGGGGGCTTGCCGCACGTGCCTGCTGAATTTTCGGTTCCCCCACACTGCATTCAAATCTCAAGCCTAAGTTGTTGTTACCCTGCCTGGCTGATTCGAGATTTGTTCTACATTGATTCAATTTTTTCCATTTTCTCCACTATCTTTGCGTCTACAAATTTTGTATACTTGGTCGAGTTTCTCTTCCTTGGAGAGATTCGTGAATCGCAACTTCCTTAGACCCATTGCATACTCCCTCACTGGTTTGGTCTCTCTCTGCCTTAATTGTCTCTGGGTCTCTAACTGTTTTTTATATCTCAGCGGTAGGAAGATTTCTAGGAGTTCTGTGTTTAGCTGTGGCCATGAACTGATCTGAGTTGGCATTGTGTTCTACCAGTTTCTGGCTATTCCTTCCACGGCCCACGATTTCTGTTTCTACTTTTTCCCCGTCTTGGTCTCCTTAGCGTTATCCATCTTCTCTCGAAAGTCACGGTCCGGCTTCTTTCCTTTTTGTTTTTGCCGCTAGGTGTATTATTTTTTGTTTAACCGTTTCGGTGTGATCAATCCTTTTGGCAAATTTTGGCAGTGACTCAACTCAAAGCTCTTTCCTGAATAGTCTAACCCGAACTCGTATTTTGCTAGATCGATTTTTGTCGCCATATATACCCAACGACGACAATACACTCTCGTCGTCGGAATTCTCCAGCAACCACTTCTTGTCTTCGACCCGAATCCCAAGGCACCGCGAGTTTATGCTGTAAAGAGTATCTTAATTTCTTTATTGAATCGTAAATCGTTACACAGAATGGATAAAACTCTGTGTGTCGGCTCCAGGCGTTCGGCTTGCTTGTCGTTACTCGGCTTCGCTCGTTTTGGATGGCTGTGGTGAGTTCTCTGTGGAAAAAGAGAAGAATAGGTGCCCAATAGCACGCAGCAGTCGCACTCGGAAGTCACCTACGGGGGAATTTGGCCGGACTCGCAAATCATCTCCGGGAAAAATAATGGTTGGGCCCGAAAGTCATCCCCGAGATCTGTAGTTATTGTTGCACTGGCAAGTCACCCCAGAAACAAGTTCCTATTGTTGGACTCAAAAGTCGTCTCAGAGGAACTATTGTTGAATTCGGGAATCACCAACGAGAAAAGTTGTTTTTGTTGGACTCGGAAGTCGTCTCAGAGGGGCTATTTTTGAATTCGGAAATTACCCACGAGAGAAGTTGCTATTGTTAAACTCGAAAGTCATCACAGGGAAGCAATTGTTAGACTCGGAAGTCACCGAGTGACTCCGCTGCTGACTATTGGATGCGGTTAGCTTACCTCCCTCGATCGCTATCGGCTTTATGTAGGGGATGGCTTGGTCTAGTGAGCTCTCCGCGTCCACGAACTGCGCCCTTTATGATGTGCGCTAGTGCTCGGCCAAGTGTGATCAAGCGCTACCTTGGGCGAGCGCACGAGCTTGAATTTAAATTCTTCCGTGGCCTTATATCTTCTTTAGTCTCCACTCTATCAGTTCTGCTGCTCTTATCTTTAATTATTTCATTCCTTTTTCTTCCTTTCAATTTATTTCTTATTTCCTTCATTATTATTCTTTTACATTCTTTTTATTTTGTTCCTTATTTTTCCCTTACATTCTATTTGTTCAAGTTTCGTATACCTAATCTTATAAATGTAGCCGGTGAATTCTGTAAATCGAATGGATTGGCTTTGTTTTCTTTTGACCCAGAACACTTAAAAAATATGCACATTTTAAAATTTTAAAGTCAATCAAGTCGAATCACTTTTGTTAGCAACATTCTTTGTGACACATCCGTACCTGTATCTGACAAGCAATTTATTTCTACGTCATTTACAGAGATCAGTTTTAAACGGCATTGGTCACCCACTTGTGAACAGTTGTCTCTTCGATTTGACAATCTTTTTATGCTCAGCTGAACCACACTTGAAACAATATTTCTTTCTTCTCTGTTGTTCAAATGGTGATGAACTCCTCTTGTTCCGTGCAATACGCGGCTTATCTTCTAGTTGCATTATAATTTCATAATGCTCTCAGCGGGCTTTGTTCGTCTTGCACGAATAAAGTATAGACTTGTACTCGTTCTTTACATTAACTAGTCTAACCTTCCCTGCCGCTGAAATCTGATAAAATTCTAGAATGTATGTCTCGGTCTTCTTTTTCTTCTAATTTTGCAACTGGGAGTGAACTCATGAAGCAGTACTCTCCTTAGATCCTGATACTCGCTCACAAAATTTGGCTGTTATCTAGCCTCTGGGTTTCAAATACAAAAACTTGTCGAACACGTTCCTCACCACTATTGCACTAATTGCCCGTCAAAATTGTTCACAAATTTTTAAAAAATATCAATTTGCAGCTTAGCCCGCTTACTTCCGTTCTCGTCGTTGTCGACTTATATTTTTAATGACAGCAAATGAAATATATTTTCGATTTGGTTCTGCTTGTCCTAATCATCCAATACGTTCTTTTCTTCTTGCTCTAGTGCTGAATTGTTCTGCTCAACCTTGGGGGCTTGCCGCACGTGCCTGCTGAATTTTCGGTTCCCCCACACTGCATTCAAATCTCAAGCCTAAGTTGTTGTTACCCTGCCTGGCTGATTCGAGATTTGTTCTACATTGATTCAATTTTTTCCATTTTCTCCACTATCTTTGCGTCTACAAATTTTGTATACTTGGTCGAGTTTCTCTTCCTTGGAGAGATTCGTGAATCGCAACTTCCTTAGACCCATTGCATACTCCCTCACTGGTTTGGTCTCTCTCTGCCTTAATTGTCTCTGGGTCTCTAACTGTTTTTTATATCTCAGCGGTAGGAAGATTTCTAGGAGTTCTGTGTTCAGCTGTGGCCATGAACTGATCTGAGTTGGCATTGTGTTCTACCAGTTTCTGGCTATTCCTTCCACGGCCCACGATTTCTGTTTCTACTTTTTCCCCGTCTTGGTCTCCTTAGCGTTATCCATCTTCTCTCGAAAGTCACGGTCCGGCTTCTTTCCTTTTTGTTTTTGCCGCTAGGTGTATTATTTTTTGTTTCACCGTTTCGGTGTGATCAATCCTTTTGGCAAATTTTGGCAGTGACTCAACTCAAAGCTCTTTCCTGAATAGTCTAACCCGAACTCGTATTTTGCTAGATCGATTTTTGTCGCCATATATACCCAACGACGACAATACACTCTCGTCGTTGGAATTCTCCAGCAACCACTTCTTGTCTTCGACCCGAATCCCAAGGCACCGCGAGTTTATGCTGTAAAGAGTATCTTAATTTCTTTATTGAATCGTAAATCGTTACACAGAATGGATAAAACTCTGTGTGTCGGCTCCAGGCGTTCGGCTTGCTTGTCGTTACTCGGCTTCGCTCGTTTTGGATGGCTGTGGTGAGTTCTCTGTGGAAAAAGAGAAGAATAGGTGCCCAATAGCACGCAGCAGTCGCACTCGGAAGTCACCTACGGGGGAATTTGGCCGGACTCGCAAATCATCTCCGGGAAAAATAATGGTTGGGCCCGAAAGTCATCCCCGAGATCTGTAGTTATTGTTGCACTGGCAAGTCACCCCAGAAACAAGTTCCTATTGTTGGACTCAAAAGTCGTCTCAGAGGAACTATTGTTGAATTCGGGAATCACCAACGAGAAAAGTTGTTTTTGTTGGACTAGGAAGTCGTCTCAGAGGGGCTATTTTTGAATTCGGAAATTACCCACGAGAGAAGTTGCTATTGTTAAACTCGAAAGTCATCACAGGGAAGCAATTGTTAGACTCGGAAGTCACCGAGTGACTCCGCTGCTGACTATTGGATGCGGTTAGCTTACCTCCCTCGATCGCTATCGGCTTTATGTAGGGGATGGCTTGGTCTAGTGAGCTCTCCGCGTCCACGAACTGCGCCCTTTATGATGTGCGCTAGTGCTCGGCCAAGTGTGATCAAGCGCTACCTTGGGCGAGCGCACGAGCTTGAATTTAAATTCTTCCGTGGCCTTATATCTTCTTTAGTCTCCACTCTGTCTGTTCTGCTGCTCTTATATTTAATTATTTCATTCCTTTTTCTTCCTTTCAATTTATTTCTTATTTCCTTCATTATTATTCTTTTACATTCTTTTTATTTTGTTCCTTATTTTTCCCTTACATTCTATTTGTTCAAGTTTCGTATACCTAATCTTATAAATGTAGCCGGTGAATTCTGTAAATCGAATGGATTGGCTTTGTTTTCTTTTGACCCAGAACACTTAAAAAATATGCACATTTTAAAATTTTAAAGTCAATCAAGTCGAATCACTTTTGTTAGCAACATTCTTTGTGACACATCCGTGCCTGTATCTGACAAGCAATTTATTTCTACGCCATTTACAGAGATCAGTTTTAAACGGCATTGGTCACCCACTTGTGAACAGTTGTCTCTTCGATTTGACAATCTTTTTATGCTCAGCTGAACCACACTTGAAACAATATTTCTTTCTTCTCTGTTGTTCAAATGGTGATGAACTCCTCTTGTTCCGTGCAATACGCGGCTTATCTTCTAGTTGCATTATAATTTCATAATGCTCTCAGCGGGCTTTGTTCGTCTTGCACAAATAAAGTATAGACTTGTACTCGTTCTTTACATTAACTAGTCTAACCTTCCCTGCCGCTGAAATCTGATAAAATTCTAGAATGTATGTCTCGGTCTTCTTTTTCTTCTAATTTTGCAACTGGGAGTGAACTCATGAAGCAGTACTCTCCTTAGATCCTGATACTCGCTCACAAAATTTGGCTGTTATCTAGCCTCTGGGTTTCAAATACAAAAACTTGTCGAACACGTTCCTCACCACTATTGCACTAATTGCCCGTCAAAATTGTTCACAAATTTTTAAAAAATATCAATTTGCAGCTTAGCCCGCTTACTTCCGTTCTCGTCGTTGTCGACTTATATTTTTAATGACAGCAAATGAAATATATTTTCGATTTGGTTCTGCTTGTCCTAATCATCCAATACGTTCTTTTCTTCTTGCTCTATCACTGAATTGTTCTGCTCTTCGATTTTTTTCTAGTTCTTAAATCGTTTTTATTTTTTGCCGTCGTTGGACGTCTTTAGAACAAATTTTAGTCTATATCCAAATCCGCATAGAGAATAAGGAGTATTAAAAGCAGATTTTCGGGAGCTTTAATGTGGGTAAAAATGGTAATAAAAATGCATTCAATTAGGGCTAGCTGTCAACCTGTCAATGGATGAGTCATTAAAATGCATTTAATTAGGGTCACTGTAAATAGAAGGACACTTGTAAAACAAACGTTCAAGCACTCACACGAGAATATTTTAAAGAGAAATTATTAAGTCGATCCGAATAAGGAGTTTGGGAGAAGTCAAGGAGGCTCTGTGCGTCAAATAAAATACAGGTTTCTCGAAACTGTGTTTTTAAAGTCGGTTGTAAAAATTTCTTGGAACCGATCTTAACCACTCTTGATGAAATTTTGCGCAAGTCTTCGAGATACAATTCTCGAGAACTTTAACGAAAGATTTATTTTTCTTCAATCACAAATAAAAGTGTAGTAAAAATGTTACCAAAAGTTTTATATACATATTTAAATAGGAGTTTTATAAATTTTTAAGTAGTATTTTTAAGTTAAAAGTTATTTCAAAAAAATTTATATTTCTTCATATAATAAAAATTGTTCAAAATTTTACATTTTTTTGCCGAGTCACTCATTAAAAAAGGCTCAGAGCAAGTGGTTTTTCCGACTTCCGTTCGAATGTATGTGATGACATTCACAGTGAAAGCAATAACGTTGGCGTCAAAGGAGACGCTATTAGCGTGCAGCTTACTAAGTTTCCCCAACAGACTACGAGCATTTTGATAGTGCAAAGAAAACGAGTTGATTTGTTTTTGGAGGCCTAGTTGAGGGAGTCAGAGGCACTCGAGCCCGAGGGTTACTCTTGTAAAGAAATTCGTAAACAATCGCATATTCTGGCCTTAGCATATAACGCATCTGAAAGTGCAATTTCGCCTGATCCACGTTGACTGCCTGCAAGGCCGGAGATGCGACGATATTGGCTAGTCTGGGGCAAGGGACCTCGTTCCATACTTGACCAGACGCAGCGTCATCGGCAACACAATACGTGACAAAGCAGGTTGACATATTATGTTGAATTATTGATAACTCGTAATAAGAACTCGCAAGTATAAGAAAGGCAATTAAATTGTGTGTCGAAGGAACCGATCAAAGCAGAAATACAGCAAGAAAAAAATATATGCTTTTATATGAGCTACCTTTTGTCTAAGATGTTTTGGATAATTAAAGATCGACGAAACACTGATCACTTGCCAAAAATTTGGGCTTTGAGCGAAGGTAGAAGAATGAGAAAACCCGTCCGACTTATAATATGTTGTATTGTTCCTTGCAATTTACTCGCCATTGAAATAATTCAACCAACTAAAGAGAATTAAAATTCCTAATTTAGATTTGCCTTTTGTTATTCACGAGAAAGTGTACTAAGAAAGTTTGTGAATTTAATCAATTCATTATACTCATTTGCCTTAATTTAATGCATAAGCTTTTTATATTAATTATATATATATTTACTGTTTAGTTTAAGGATAAATCTTTATAATGTGATACATTAGTTTGATAGTGGCCGAAGCTAGCCTTGTTCGGTAATATAGGGTAGTACCCATGAAGGGGTCGCTTGGGCTATTAAACGCTGATGATGAGAGCGACCAATGGTAGGATGGGCAGACCAGAACCTCCAGGGCACCAAAGGAGGTGAGAAGGGGCATATCGGTCGAGAGGAGGACATTATTTTTCCGAAGGCATTCCTTATTATGATAGGCATCCCGAGATCTCAGCAAGACCACCACCCCCGTAGCCGACGAGCCAACAACTTGCCTCTGCTAATTTTTATCAGTGTAGCATTCGTTAAATCATAAAAGTTTGTTTTTTTTCGACATGGCTAGTCCGAACTATGAAGCTGGGAACAATTTGGTGAGGGTTTAGGCAATACTTTTGTAGTTTACTGTTAGGGACAGTCTGGAGATTTGAGTTACATCGTTTAGGGGCTTTGGGCTTATTCCATTAGTCTAAAGGACTGTAGAGATACGTAACTATTTATATACAAATGATGACAACAATTTCAGCCATACATCTTTGCGATTGGGAAAAATCGAAAATTGGCGTTGGTTCTGTAACAAGTGCCTCTCCTATTCAACGAGCGAAGACAAGGCTTAGCGACATGCCAAAAGAAGCACCAAAAATTGTGAGCCAACAACCCAAGGAAGGCGAAATTGAACTCAAGTTAAAAAAAATGCATCGCCAGCTAGGGACCCCTTTGCTGAAAGTGAAGACTGCGAGTGCATACTCGAGCCCACAAAGTTTTGAGTTTAGGCGATTGTAGTCAAAACATAAAACCCTTATACTTCAAACTCTCTCCTACAGAGATGTACTACTAAGGGAATCTACGTTCTCCTTGTTAGTTGGGGAACATGAGCAGACCAATCAGATATGGGCTCTGCGCGTTACCGTGAACAAGTTTATATAAATAGACGACGCCATATATTAGCTAGGAAAGGTAAATTAATTAGGATAAGTCTATTCGAGTAAGACGGCAATCTTAGGTCAGCATCCCAGGTTAAGCATCGAAGGGCAAACAGCAAAAAGTTTTTTGGACAGATTCAATGCGATTATTATGGACTCCGAATTGATGTCTCCAGACTCAAAAATCATACTCCAATAAAGGGCGAACAAATGAAGTGAAAAAAGTCTTAGTTACATATGGGGAATTGAATTCCTTCGACCACCTTTTAATATATTCCGATTGCTTCTGCGTATTACATTAGGTTTTCATTCCACCCCTACTTAGAACAATTTTGATTAAAGACAGGATCAAGTATTAGGCACACATTCTTAGAAAGTTTAACATTTGATTTGTCCGCTATATATCAATACAATATGATTTATGTATTAACACTTCAAATCAACTCGACCCTACCCATTAATATACAACTCCTGGCTTGTCATGGATTGCGATATTGAAAACTATTGAAATATCCTTATAGTTACTCACTGATATTGATATGCGTACATAAGTTTAAAACTTAGTTCCCACAATCGCTGGCTAAGAAGACGAAAGCTTAATCAACTACCAGCTTAGAAAACTTCTAGCTAAGCATAATTGGGAAATCAATGCATTGACCAATTGTAATTAGAAACGGCCAAAGAACGTCAGCACAACCAACGACTGCAACACAGACGGTGACAGGCATACAAGGCGTAGTCTGTCGGTGTACGAATGAAGACCAGTTTATTCCTCGTATAGCAAGCAAAAGCAATTGTTTATGAACAGATTCAATAAGGTGTTGATACTTCGCATATTCCAGAATGGGACGAACAAGTGTGGTATAAAAAAGTTTTGAAGCATAAGAAGAATCAAACTGCTTTAACCATTGCTTAATCAAAGGAAAAGTCCCTTTAGCTTTGACAACGATTACATCAATGTGGTCAATGAGATTTTAGTTTAATTAAACAGAACTCTGAGATCTTATAGAATATAGAATAATCGCCGTAGAAGCAATTCTTACGGTAAAACGACATAAGTTTGCATTTGGAGTTTTTAAGAATTGCATGATATTTAAGTATGTTTGCAGAAGCGTGACTGGGAATTCTCCAATGCAAACATAGTTTCATGTCATCTGCGTACATCATCACCTGTGATGATAGAACACAAGTGGCCCAAGATTGCTCCCTTGAGGAACGCCAGAAGTTACAAGAACCCGGTTTGAGAGAGAGCGCTTAAAGGCAATACGTGGAGTATGGTTGGATAAATATGTTGCAATCCAGTTAGTTAATAAAACAGGGAAATCGAAAAGTATAAGTTTTTTAAGTAGAAATAGGTGATTTACAGAGTCTAAAGCTTTGATGAAATCAGTGAAGTATAAAGCCTATATAAATGTTTATTAAGCTTAAGCTAAGTTAGTTCTTGATCCAACTCAATTCAATAAAAATTTTGTTATTAAAAAATAATTAATTAACTGACGTCCCAACAGGGACCTGGTTCATATTCTCAAAATGGAAAAGTTCCGTGTCCCGCGTTGATCGGTAAAGAAAATTCCGGCGTGTCGGCAAGTAACTCAGTCTTTAAAGTGAAGAGTGAAAACCAAACGACGCGCTGCGGAAGTGTGGGACAAAAAGGAATTTGTCAAATCTATCGTTACGGGAGCAAACCGAGAAATGATACTAATTTAAGAATAGTTTTAAGCAATCCTAAAAAAACGACTGAATATTACAAGTTATATAGAAAATCAAAAATTCTGAAAGAAACGACAATTTTTATCAGAAAATAATAATTCAAAATTCAAATAGCTTACTAATTATCAAGAATTTATCATTCGACTTCTGAGTAACTAAAATCAAAACAAATTATTTTTACTAATTTTTCATATATCGCTATGATGGTCATGAACCAAAAGGAGGTTATAAAAAAATAAAAATTATGGTAGTTTGGTAAAAGTAGTAGTACTTTCCTTTCTAATAAAGTGATGTATATTCCTCGTTGATCCTTGTCGTGGTATTTGGGTAATTTAAGTAATTCCATTTTTTAGCTTAGATTTGTATATTTGTATTTTATTTGGTTGGAGCAGCAATGGTGCCGCTCCAACGATCGAAATGTCTCTCTTTATTACAATATTCTTTAAGTCTAATTAAGGCTAAGTCTCATAGCTGCGCTGCTCGCAGGCAGCGGCAGAGAGACGGCTATGTATCTATATACTTATGTATATTGCTATGCGCTCTCAAGTGTAGGCGCGAGGGGTATGCATCCGTTCGTTGCAGTTATGCCAACGCTAGCATTTCCCGTGTGTGGGCTAAGCCATAACGATCGGATTATATTTCGGCCACTTAGGAGTTATGACCGGGACTTTGAAATATGTAAACACTGCAACAAAGTGTTACAGTGCGTACCCTTTAAGTATTTTCGGTACAGTGGGTATTCAATATATGTGCATACTACATCTCCCTCCTTTTGAAAAATAACTTAATATAATGAAGTTATTTTTATAATAAAAAATTTCGAATTAATACATTATCTTTTTTTTATATTTGTTTTCGATTATCTTATCAGAATTAAAGAAAATGAAATTATTAAAAAAATATGTTTATTTATTTATTTATATATGTGTGTCTTTGTATGGCCATACTAAGTACAATTTATGAAATAAAGATTTTTTATCTATCCTTATGAACTGTTTGTTTCCTATGTTTATTATTTGTTATTATAATGTTGTCTCTATCTCCTATTTCCGTTACTATATACGGACCTGTATATTTAGGATCTAACTTATGACCTGTCTCGTTTTTTAATAAAACTTGGTCACCTACTGATATATCTATATCCCTTACTTTATGATCATATAGTATTTTATTTCTATTCTTATTTGCTTCTAACATAACTCTAGCTCTTTTATAGGCTACTTCTAATCTATACTTACTCTCCTTAGCATAGTCATCTATATTATATAGTGCTTCTATACTATCTATGCTATTAAAATGTTTCGGTAAATTACTTGTTTCACCGAATACTAGCTCATATGGACAATAAGTATGTGCCATAGAGGGGGTCGTGTTGAAACAAAAGACAAAATATTGAAGCCATACGTCCCAATCAGTTTTATCAACCGATATGTAAGATCGTATGTACTCATTGAAAGTTCTATGACTTCTTTCTATTGTTCCAACTGTCTGGTGGTGGTGTGCTGTAGATGTAATATTTTCAATATTTAAATATTTGCACAAATCGTCTAAATTGAATTCTTATATTCTGTTCCCGTGTCCGTAATGAACGTCTTCATTGGACCGTACTTCAGAATAAAAGATTCAAATATTGCTTTAGCGACAGTATTAGCATTTTTATTTGGAACAGGTTTGGCAACTAAATAATTAGTTAAATCACATATTAAAGTGACTGCATACACATTGCCATTTTCTGATTTTGGCAGTGGACCAATGGTGTCCACTATCACTCTGTCGAAAGCATTTATTGGTGTGTCTGTAATTGTTAAAGGAGTCTTTATGTGTTTAGTTATTTTGGATTTGTGGCATTTTTGACATTTTCTTACGTACTCAGTTATATCTTTAGACATGCCTTTCCAGTAATAGTGTCTTTTTACTTTGGCCAAAGTTTTTGATATGCCAGTATGACCTCCTTGAATTGGATCATCATGAAATGTAGACAAAATTGCTTCTTTTTCTTTTAAATTTGTTATTTGGGTCATCGGGTTGAGTAGCGCTACTCTTAATGTTTTCAAGATTTTATTGCCCATTAATTTAAAATTATCTATTGAAGTATGTTCAAAGATATTTTCCCACGGTGCCACTTTGAGTTGGCTGATTTTATGTATACCGGCTTGCATTTTAAGCCTTTGGAAAAATTGAGCTAAGAACAATAACTCCATTAGTATATAAATCGCTAACATCATATCTTGCAGTAATTTTTCTGCCTTGTTTAAATAAACATAACGAATTTTTTATCTGCAAGGTCACTACTTTACGTACTTCATCATTGTTTATGACGTCGTATACGTTGGGCTTAGAAGCTTTATTTAAAGATTGCATAGGCAATTCTTGTTTTTGATTTTCCGCGCGGAATTTTTGTCTACTTTGATATCTGGTAGTGACTTTCAATATATTTCTAGTTATACTATGTAGATCTTTGATGGTTATCCTTGATAAAGCATCAGCTACATAATTATATTTTCCCTTTAAATATTCGACGTCTATAATAGTTACAAAATGCTACGAAACGTCTAGCACTGTCCGCGTCGTGCGGAACTGGGTAGTTCATAATGACATCGTATTTCTTGTCATCTGGAAGTATTCCTTTATCATTGCATTTATGACCTAGACAAGTCACTTCATGCATAAAAAATGAACATTTTTCTGGATGTAACTTTAGGTTGTATTTCCTACATTTCTCAAAAACATCTGTTAAGTTCTTAAGCATATGTTTTTCGGAACATCCAATTACTATTAAGTCATCCATATAAAGGAATGCTTGAGAAGGTTCTAGACCAGAGAACGCAATAGTCATCATTCTCTGAAACGAATTAGGGGCTATTTTTAATCCGAAGGGTAATCGCGTGAAATGATATGAGCCGTTGCTCGTTGAAAAAGACGTTATATCTCTTGAACCTTTTTCTAGTTCAATTTGATGGAATCCTGACATTAAGTCAAGACATGAAAAGTATTTTGCTCGACCTAGTTGATCTAAAATGTCATTAATTCTAGGTAATGGGAATTTATCAGATAGTAATTTTTTATTTATCTGGCGGTAGTCAATTACTAATCGCCATTTCTTTACATTTGATCCGGGGGATGATTTCTTAGGAACAAGTAACAATGGGCTGTTGTATTCAGATACTGACGGTTCGACAATCCCGTCAGAGATTAATTTACCTACTTGCTTTTGTATTTCGTTCACCTGACTATGTGGGCTTCGATAGTTCTTTATATATACGGGTTCATCATCTTTTAATCTCTGTTTCTGTTTATAGAAATTATTTGTGGTTATTGATTCGGTTTCCAATCCGAATATATCGCTATACAATGTGCATAAGCTAGAAAGCTGTGACTTGAACTGTGGAGGGAAGTTTTTTGAAAGTTGTGATAGTACGGATTTTTTTCTATTGTCTGAATTTGTGTTGACTACATCGTAGTTCGAAAGTGATTCATATGTTAGGTTATTAGTACGGACTAATTGGTCGGTATTTGTTGTGTTTAGTAGTCTTATGAAGGCATTATTAGGTGTTGCTATGGTATTTGCAATATAAATGCCATGCTGAATTTCCTGATTTGGAATGAATACACTGTCTTCTTTTGAGTTAAGCTCAATTTTCCGAATAACTTGGGATCTTGCTGGCAGAAGTATTGAATTATTGCCAGAACTATAAGTTATTGGTACAATAATTGGAAATTTTAAATTGTTGGGTCTAATTATAAGCCAATCTTCAGATGGCTTGAAGTCTAATTGACAGTTGAATTTTTTTATAAAGTCGATGCCTATTATTCCATCGCATGGAATTGGGAAATGTGAATTTAGGATATGAAAATCGTGTGGAATTATGTATTTAGTTGTCTGTATTTCCAAAGAAACTAAACCTTTGGATTTGGTTATTTCTTGACTTATGCCTTTTATGTCTATGATGTGATCATCTTGGATGTTTTGGAAGTTATCCGAATTTTCTTTTAAAATGGAAATATCTGCACCTGTATCTATTAAAAAGAAAAGCTCTTTTCCAGTAGCTACATTGAAAAATGAAACGAATATATTTTGGATGAGATTAATGGTGTGAACTCTGACTTCTTTTATTGTTGAGTATTTAAAGGGCTTTGGGAGTTTCCCGAAGTGTTTTGTTTAGTATTTTGTGTAATTCTGACATTACTTTGATTATTGCCATTGGGGCCTCGGTACGAGTTTCCACCGCCTCTATAGTTTCCTCTATATTGGCCTCGTCCTCCCCTGTTATTTTGGTAATTGTTGTTGTAGTTATTGTAATTACCACGGGAATTACCTCTATAATTTCCACGTCCGCGATTTGAGCCGCGCTGTGAATAATTCTTGAAATATAGGACAGTATTTGACTGTCCAGTTGCTTCAGTGCAACTATTGACAAATTTGGTAACAACATCGTTCATAGTACTAAAGGTGCCAGCTTGCATGATAAGTTTTACCTTATCGATTGTGCAATTTTTAGTCATTGCTTTGACTGCATGCTGCGTGGAATAACTTCTGGCTAGCTCTAAAGGTAAACCATCCGTTATATATGCACCTTCTAAGGCTTTCGCCATCTGCTCAATTTCTTGTGAATATTGGTTAGCAGTTTTGTTGCGCTGCTGTAGGTTCATCAGCTTCGCTGATAATACTTCAACAGTTTCGCCCTTGACGTTGCTTCTTAGTTTAGAAATCACTTCAGTAATTGTTGTTTCATTACCGATTAGATTTCTGGCGACACCTTTTAGCTTTGTTTTTATTATGGATATAGCTAATTCTTCGTGCTCGCCTTTTATTGATTCTATTATTTGTAAAGCATCAATGAAACTTGTTAAATTTTCAGCCTTACCATCAAAAACTGGTATAAGCTTGGATGCTGTATTAATAAAATCAATATTTGATTGTGCCATTGTGACAAAGTTATTTATTTTGTGTTCTATTACACTGGAGGTATCTGAATCTGTTGAATTGTCCAGATCAGTGTATACCGCTGGAATAGTAAGATTATTCAAATCTTCATCCTCTATTTTGAGGTTTACTTTGGGAAGCTCTTCTGACTCTGATTCATTCGCTTCTGTTGATTCTGGGTCAGGTGAAGTGTCAACTGCTATTGGGGTGTTTAGAACGGTTGGTACCGATATTTCTAAATTGTACTTTTGTTTAACAAATATTAAGTTAGATCGTAGTCAAATCAAATATTTCGATACCTGTGACCAATGATCTTGATTTAACCTTTCCCTGTGATTATGTATTAGCATTCGTGCTTCATTAAAGCACTCTACTAATATTTCATCATGCTTCCTAACCGTGTTCTTTTGGATAGGTCTATTCTGGGTTAGTGACTTATATGATCTGTCAAAATTAGTTTTAATGTTTGATAATTCTGTATACAATTTGTTCCATTCCATGCCTTTAGTTTGGCCGTACTTTGTGAGAGGAATATATTGAAATATTTTATATTTATTATTTTATTTTATTTTTTATTTCATTTTCTTAGATTTTTAGGTGTTAACATTTATGTGTAATCTGTTGTTTTTTTCTTATTTTTATTTATTTTGCTGCTTATATTTTATCCAGGTCATTTCCCCGGCTCATATACCTTTTTTTCAGACAATTAATATGCAGCTTGTAAATCTTATAAAAAACAGCGGCGCACATAATAACGACAATGATTATTAAAAGTACATGTACCCAATATAGATCAACGTTGGTAGATTCTACCTTGTTGATGACATTGGCAGTGGAATCCACTGTTTTTATATCCAACGTCATTTTGGTGGGTTTCGCATATACTTTTATTTGTTTTTCATTACAATTATAAAGGTCTTCTGTTGGCAATTTACTTATCGCATTACTGCGCATTTAAATTAACAAGTTTCCTACCTAGTTTTTTGCGTAGCTTTACAGGCTACACGTCTAATCGAGCAGAAAAGGTTCCGCTCAATTTTACAAAATATTATATTATGGATATATATAAAAAAATATGCATCGCAGTGCAATCAAAAAAATTATGCAGCGCAGTGCATGGGGAAAAAAAATTTTTGTTTTCAGGCTTGGTTTACTTTTTCCTTCCACGTCAGCTGGTCGTCGCCGGTTTGGCTACGCTGACGCTCCCTCGAGGGCGCAGGTGACGGTAGTGCCTCCCACGCTTGCTGTTAGCTGCTACTCTTCCGGGTTGGTCTTCGTACTAGTCTTCGGCTTAATGCATGTGCTATTGCATGCTGCAGAGTTGAGAGGTCCGGGGCAGTCGTTCGGGCAGACCTGTGGTCGTTTCGGCAGGGGCTTGGAAATATTTTGATTCGCTGTTAGTTTTTGGTTTTTCACATTTAATTGATTTTCCGAGTGAGTTGTGCTCTGTGGTACTCTATTTTGGAGGGTTTCTCTTAAAAATTCAAGCTCTTCATATAGCTTTTGCGCCGTCGTCCATGCGGGCGGTGTTGATTGAGCAAATAGCAGCCACTTTATGCGGGCTATTCTTTTATTGATTTTTTTTTTAGACCTCCACGTACCATTGTGCACACTCTACTCACTCAGACGTGTTTTTTCGTATCTCCTCCTTGTATTACACTCTTCCCGTATGATGTATTTTCCTTTAAATCCTTTTGTATTTTTCCATCCTTTGGTTCCTTTTAGCCAAATATCTTCAGATTCCTAAGTCCTCCAGGACTCATGTCACGGTCGCCATGATGTATATTCCTCGTTGATCCTTGTCGTTGTATTTGGGTAATTTAAGTAATTCAATTTTTTAGTTTAGATTTGTATATTTGTATTTTATTTGGTTGGAGCAGCAATGGTGCCGCTCCAACGATCGAAATGTCTCTCTTTTTTACAATATTCTTTAAGTCTAATTAAGGCTAAGTCTCATAGCTGCGCTGCTCGCAGGCAGCGGCAGAGAGACGGCTATGTATCTATATACTTATGTATATTGCTATGCGCTCTCAAGTGTAGGCGCGAGGGGTATGCATCCGTTCGTTGCAGTTATGCCGACACTAGCATTTCCCGTGTGTGGGCTAAGCCATAACGATCGGATTATATTTCGGCCACTTAGGAGTTATGACCGGGACTTTGAAATATGTAAACACTGCAACAAAGTGTTACAGTGCGTACCCTTTAAGTATTTTCGGTACAGTGGGTATTCAATATATGTGCATACTACAAAAGACTTATCAAAATAAAAAGATCAAGAAATTAAAAATGAGTTTCCACATTATCTCAGTGGCTGAAATACCTAACCAGATATCTTTCGATCGCCTAAAGATTTGTCGCAAAATATTCATCATGAAAATAAGTGTCACTAGTTATACTTTTATGAAAACAAAATCGGTTCACCAAAATATTACTGTATTCTTTTGGAAATTCACTATAAAATTATTGGACTGGCAGATACATTGTTAGAGGCATCCAATACTATTTTAGACTTGGCAGCAATCTCGAAATGCATAACAGCGTATTTTGCGGACACACGCGACTTAGAAAATTTAGAATATCAGCTCTAGGCAGTTAATCAAGGTAACACGAGGGCGCTTAATTTCGAGCAGCAGTGTGGGAGCGCGAGCTTTCGCTCTCGTTGCTCCCGGTCGTCGCTCGCTCCCTCTCGTCTCCAAGCCGAAGGCGACTCCGCGGTCCCAGCAGCCCTTTTAGATTAAGACTTAGTTTTTAGTATCGAATCAAGAGGGAAATAAAACGAAACATCAACCACCGAAGCCCCCAGCGACTCTAAATTCCTAATTGGAGGGAGCTTCCAGCAGCAGAACAACAACAGCAACAGTGACCAACAGAAGCGGCCGACCACAAGAATTCCAGTGGAGACGCCGTACAATATTTTGGACAATCCGCCCACTCCTGTTCATGGTCCTTCGAAGCCGGATCTATCCTGATCCCACCAGTGCCCCATCGCGGATTTTTCAAGATAAGTACGACTCTCCTTCCAAAGTCCATTCATCCGTGGTCGCCATATTCCGTTTCCATCGGCGTTTTTCCTTCTCGCCATCCGATTCCGACCAAGTGAAAAGTGCCAGAAAAATATATATATATATATATCCAAGTACATAGCTACATACGTATGCCCAGCCACAGTGAATTTTCTTCTTTTCTAAGTGCTTAAGCGCTTGCCAATATCGGCCCTCTACTTCGTCTCACTGTGATCCGCTGGTCCAAGCATATGTATATATATGTACACATATATATATAAATATTAAATCCGTACGCATATTCACATACATATGTACCAGTGTCCGTCATTAAACTGCTTTTAGCCTTTTTAATATTTAATACGAAAAATATATATATATTCACACACACACACACATGCACATAAAATAACCCTTTTTTTAATATTTAATACGAAAAATATATATATATACACACACACACACATGCATAAAATAACCCTATTTTAATATAATACGAAAAATAATAAAGATATATACATATATACACAAAACACAGATGCACAAACATAATTTTTAAAAAAATTTATACATATATACATCCATATACACAAAGTTAAAAAAAAAAAAAAAATAATAAATAAATAAAAATAAATATATACTATTAAAATAGTAAAACAAAAAATTAAAATCCTATTTTTGATTTATATATATTTACATATATACATATATATTGGGCAAGCTTTGCGCTATTCTGCGCTGAGCTCCACAATTATTTACATATATACATATATATTGGGAAGCTTCGCGCTAATCCGCGCTGAGCATCGATCTTCACCTATTCCATACATATATACACACGCCCGCATAAGGGCAAGCAATTATTGGTTTTTTGTCTCCTCTTTGTGCCTAAAGCTTGTACAAGCACCTGCACTAATACATTGCAGCGCCGAACAGTGCCGACGAGACAAAATCCGCCACCTACCATTTAAAAAAAAATAAACTTAATTTTTTCGTATATATATATATATTGGGAAAGCTCCGCGCTATTCTGCGCTGAACATCGATCTCCTAGCTATTACATACATATAAACACGCGCCCGCAGAAGGGCATATCAAGCAATTATTTGTTGTTTTTTTCGTCTCCTCTTCATGCCTAGAGCGTGTACAAGCACCTGCACTCATACATTTCACAGCCGAACAGTGCCGACGAGACAAAATCCGCCACCTACAATTTTAATGAAATAAATTTCGTGAAACATAGATTTAAAATTATACAAATTTTATTTATTTTTTTTGAATTACTGCGTAACGACCTACACACGCGTAAGCTATTTATAGCTGATTTTCCAACTAGTTAGGCTTTTTTTTTAGGATTTTGTTTGTTTTCTTCGTTCTTCGTGCACACATCCCTTCTGCGATCATCCGTCGTATTCCGGAAGTTAAAATAGAGGCTGTCGACTGGAAGCAATTGTCAAGTACCGCTCAATAGTCCTATAGCTAATTCCACTAGCTTGGCGAGAACAGTTTTTCTTTTTTAAATATATATATATATTTTTTTTTTTGTAGCGCTATTATAGCCGATGCCCACCGTTTTTAGCCGAGTATCTGCTACTATATTTTTTTATTTATTAAAAAAAATAAGAGAGCAATCTTTCCCTCATTTGGCTAATTTTTTTGTGGGTTTCTAGCTAATTGCCTTTTTGTATAAAAAGGAAAGCAAAAGTTTTTTTTTGTTTAAGTGTCGTTTCTTTTTTATTTACCACATTTGCCAACACTGATAGCAACATTTCAGCTATTTTTTTGGCTAATTTATTTGTTTTTTGTTCTTTTTCACTACTATTGTATCAGTAAAGGCGGCGTTTCAAAAAAAAAAAAATTTTTTTTTTTTTAATTGAGATTTAGACTGGGTTGTTCATCCTAATACAGGCCTTGTCGGTGTCGATTTTGTCAGGCCCTAATTGAGCATGCCCATAGAGGGAAACTCGAAAACGCCATCTGCACCAGGAAAGGAGTCCAAAGCCAATCCATCCACTCCAGTACCAGGTCGCGCTGGGCCAACACCCAAGTCAGTCAGTCGAAAGGAAGAACAGTATTGTCCGGGTCTCAAGGAAGGGATCTTCCGTCGCCAAGTTCAAAGGCGACTCCCCGGATTGTGATTTCCCATCCATTGGAGCCTGAGAAGCCCTCCACTTCCGGGAGTGAATTCCTAAGGGTGACCCGCGCAGTCAGCAAAAAGATGGCATCCTCCGAACAGCCAACGGCAGCAACCGCTGCGTTGCACAAATTCATTGCGGTCAGCGATCGCGTAAGCCTCTTTGAAGCAAAGATCAACACTCCTGGTCAAGATACACCGTCCTCGCATACACTACAAGTACGCCTCCAGCAAGTGCGAGCCTTATGGGAAAAGGTTGAGAAGGAATATAAGACCTGCTCAGACTTAATTGCCCTAGAAGGATCCCTCAGCACGTTGCCTCTGCTGCAATCGAAATATGATTATTGCTATTCGGTATATGAGGCATGTGCGGCACAAAATGGCGAGACCCTAGAAAGGTAACGGCTCCTACCGTCCCAGCTCCTTCTCAACCTCAACTTTCGTCCGGTTGTCGGTTACCTCCGTGTGATACGGAAGTTTTCGACGGAGACTACCTCCGATGGCCCACTTTCAGGGACCTGTTCACGACAGTTTATGTTAGTAACTCCAGGCTGACCCCGGTCGAGAAGCTGTTTCATCTTCTCACGAAGACGAGTGGAGAAGCGAAGTCCATTGTCGCAAAATCCCTGCTGACAAATGACGGTTTCGCTTCAGCGTGGGAGGCGCTTCAAGACCGGTTCCAAAACAAACGACTTCTGGTCAACAGCCAACTTAAGCTCCTTTTTAACTTGAGTTCCATTTCCCAAGAGTCGGGACATGCTGTGAAGGAGCTCCAGTCCACGATTCAGGGGTGTTTAACAGCGTTGGCACACTCCAAAATATCCACAGAGAACTGGGATTGTCTACTGCTCTTTCTGTGCGCAAGCAAATTGCCGAAGGTCACCCTTTCCTTATGGGAACAGTCCCTCACTTTAAAATCCGAAATACCAGCTTGGGAGGAAATTAACACCTTCTTGAGTAAGAGGTATCGGACATTAGAGGCCATCGAGGATATGAAACCAACGCAGACATTTCCGAAAAGGCTTCAATCCTTCGAGACAAAGGTTAGCACCAAACATAGAGGGTGTGGCTTATGCTCCAAGGAGAATCATCCAGTAAGATTGTGCCCGCGCTTTCTTCAAATGTCAGTCGATGCGCGTTCCGGGTACATCAAAAAGAAGCAACTCTGTCTGAATTGTTTCGCGAGAGGTCATCAGCTTCGTGATTGCTCAAGCACTCACAGCTGTTTCACATGCAAGGGGAGGCATCATACGCTGCTGCATTGCGGTCCCCCAAGTTCCGACCATGCGAGTTCCACCTCGCCCTCTGCACCCTCAAGACCCTCCAGCAGTAACGCATCTGCGAACACATCAACGGTGCAAAACTACTTCGCCTCCGGCACTACATCCGTTCTACTAGGCACGGCGATTATCGACGTGTGCCATTTGGGGACTAACTACCGAGCTCGAGCCTTAATCGACTCGGGATCAGAGGCGACGTTCATTTCCGATCGAGATTATTAAGTTGCCCTTCCGCAACATCCAGACGCAAGTCTCTGGTCTAAACCATTCGGTTTCGGCAAAGTCGACAAGACTTTGCAATTTTTCAATTCGCTCCCCTACCAAACCGGGGCTACAATTAGACACCGTAGCCTATGTCCTTCCGGAATTATCGGGCAAATTGCCGTCGCATCCAATTTCAAAAAATTCCTTGAAGGACCTGCCCGATCTCCAATGGGCGGACCCCAGTTTCTTTGAAAGTTCCCAGATCGACATCCTAATCGGAGCCGATATTCTACCGTCAGTGATGTTGGGTAGCACGCGAAGGGATATTTGCGGCTCACTTCTAGGCCAAGAGACCATCTTTGGGTCGGTGCTCACGGGGCCGATCTCCAGTATGCAGGCCAACCGAGTCGCGTCCTTTACGACTCAGGTTCGCCATAATAATAATGATGCAAGGCACACTTCTCAAAAAGTTCTGGGAGGTGGAGGATCTACCAATGAAGATGGTAGGAAAGTCGGAGTATTATTGTGAGAGTAATTTTATTCGAACAACGAAAAGAGACGCAAGCGGGAGGTACGTGGTCACGCTCCCGTTCTGCGACCCTGAAAACTCCGGATCCAATCTGGGATATTCAAGGTCCATTGCGTTAGCTCAGTTTCTTCGAAACGAAAATCGTTTTTAAAAAGAGACTTTTCCTTAAGAGAGCAATATGACAGCGTGATTCAGGAATATATGGATCTGGGTCATATGAAAGAAGTGTCACCGACTCATAGTTCTCCTACCTATTACCTTCCACATCATGCAGTACTCAAGCCCGAGAGCACCACGACAAAGCTTCGCGTCGTATTTAACGCCTCCAGTCCGTCTGCAAATGGAACCAGCTTAAATGATATTCTTCATGCTGGCCCAGTCCTGCAATCCGATTTGACTATCCAGATTTTGAAATGGCGGTACTTTCGATACATATTTAGTGCAGACTTTACAAGAATGTACCGTCAAATCTGGGTCGATCCGAAGCATACAGCCTTCAAGGACTCGTATGGCGTTTCATACCGCCAGGGGCCCCACACATGGGGGGTCTGTGGGAAGCCGGGGTGAAAAGTTTCAAAACCCGAATGGCGGCTCGGTAGAATCGTTTCGCTTTGTCCGGGCGCCGACGGCCGAGTTCGAGTGGTGGAGATCCGTACGGCGCGCGGCACAATAAAACGCCCCGTCCACAAGATCATCCGTCTCCCTGGGGAGAGTAAAGCCCCCTATGTGCCCAGCGAGGAAAATAATTCCGCCTCCAATCGCAAGATCGACTTTAATTAAAGTTTTTTCTTTTCGTTTCCTCGCAGAACAACTCGACATCATGGTGCCGCGTCCTCGAACAGCCGAGATTTTGGATAGCAGACGTTCAAGAGGTTCTAAATCCTACCGCTGCCGAGTCTGCCGGGGAATCCATTCTTTTCGGAAATGCAAGAGGTTCCTAAAATTGAGCGCTGAAAAGCGCCTTCGAGTAGTACTGATCAACAAGTACTGCTCGAACTGCCTCGCCCACCAGCATTCGGAGGGCACGTGCCGCAGCACCGATGGCTGCAAAAAGTGTGGCGGGAGCCACCACACGCTGCTCCACTTGCACGAGGAGCCGCTTCATTCCTCACCACCAGCAGCTCCGCCGAAACGTACGGCGCGCCAGCTTGCTCCGCGTAGGGCGACGGAGCCGCGGCCGTCTGCGATGACCGTCTCCAGGTCTCCGTCGCCAGCCATCGAGGCAACCCGTCCTGCGGCCTCCAATCCATCCCCGTCTGTGGAGGCGCTGCTGCAACAAAAGGTCGTCCATGTGCTCCCGACGGCCTGCGTCGTGCTGGACAGTGGGACGACGACCTTCGAGATGGGGGCCATGATCGACCCGTGCATGGCGGTCAGCTCGATCGATCGTTCGCTGGCAGTTTCAGCCTCGAGGTGATTTTGAGGCTCAATCCCAGCCTCAAATTCAGAACTCCCACACGGACTCTGAGCGACGCCACCCGGGCAAAATTTGATGACATCCGCCTTGCGGATCCGTTGTTCCATCGTCCAGCGACAATCTCCGTCGTGTTAGGGTCCGATCTTTTTCCGAAGCTGATCCAACCGGGGTTCCTAAGATTGGACGATGGGTTGCCCGTCGCCCAGAGCACCGTGTTCGGATGGACCGTTTCCGCAGCATGCCGAGAGGCCTAACGCGGCTTTGCGTGCGCAAGGGGGGGGGGAGAATGTTCGCGCCACGAGGGCGCTTAATTTCGAGCAGCAGTGTGGGAGCGCGAGCTTTCGCTCTCGTTGCTCCCGGTCGTCGCTCGCTCCCTCTCGTCTGCAAGCCGAAGGCGACTCCGCGGTCCCAGCAGCCCTTTTAGATTAAGACTTAGTTTTTAGTATCGAATCAAGAGTGAAATAAAACGAAACATCAACCACCGAAGCCCCCAGCGACTCTAAATTCCTAATTGGAGGGAGCTTCCAGCAGCAGAACAACAACAGCAACAGTGACCAACAGAAGCGGCCGACCACAAGAATTCCAGTGGAGACGCCGTACAATATTTTGGACAATCCGCCCACTCCTGTTCAAACAGCTTTCTTTTATTTTGAAAAAAAATTGGCGAACTTAATGTCTCGCAAGATTTTGTGAAATCCTTGACAGTCCTGTACAGACATAATGCCTTGGTCACTTTTGACAGAGGCGTGAATGGCAACCTATCATAATACTTAGCTATTAAAGAACCACACGAATTAGGGCACGCTCTACATCTATGCAGTCTGCTTGAGATCCAGAATACTAGAAACAACCAGAAGTAGTATGAAAACCTAACCATCGGGACAGCTTTGATCTTTTTATCGCTAATTAGGGTGATTAATAAGATTAATAAGAGTTATCTGACTCCTGTCACAGTGTTAAAAGGGTAGGGTAATACATGCCACCCGTTAATGAAGAAACGTAAGGAACAAACATGTCCGATCATCATCCAAGAGGGATTGAGGTTGAATAGGTCTCATACCACCTGTACACAACCGCAGACACCTGTGATCGGTCAACGCAATGAAAAATGAGAGGGATGAAAAGGTCACAGTCAGCCGAGATTTTTATTGTTGATAAAATAAGACATTTGTGTGGACAAGAAATGACACATTCACCAACGGTCTCTTAATTAGAAAAGGGGAGGGAGCAACTCTCATACCTGTCTGCAATCAAAGCACCACCAATTAAGGGATGACGCATTAAACCCAAACCACCCCCATTGCTTATACATATATGAAGACTTATCATTGGTATATTTATCCCAACCCTCTCATTTTCCACTTGCATTCTCCTGTTATTATTGCAACCTTTAACGCCATGAATGAAAACGCAGGTCTTTAGCTTAGAAAAGTTTACTGTGACATAAGGGTGGAGTGGTGTGGTATAAGGTTCACTCATGCGCCCATTTCGCTGATTAACAAGACTGACCCCAGAAAACTGACCTAAGAATGAGGCGACACATAGATACAAAAATTATCCCTTTTGCTTTAGCCTAAATCAAATCTTGAAAAATGATCACAATTTAGTTGTTCCCTTGAACCTACTCTCACATAAGGAGTGGGGTGATATCTACAAGGAATCAGCCATGTACCCTTTACCCAAGATAAAATTGTCTGTTCCCTATCCCTCTACGTTGGAAAGAAAAAACTGGTAGAAATGGCAAACTCAGGTGAATGAGCCTATAGGGTCTAAACACAGAATCCGAGAGCCCCAGGATTCACTTTCAGTTTGTACTCTAAGCCTTCACGACGGTTTCGCCTTCGTTATTATTTTAAAAAAATGTGTGTAAAGTTTAGAAACAAAAAATTTGTAACATTACAAAAAAAAAAATAAGATTATAAGTGTACGTGGAATTTTTACGAAACAACAAAAGTAAGCAATTTAAAAGCAACATTTACAAAATGTATAAAAAATACAAAAAAAAAACATTTAAAAAATAAAGAAACAACGTGAAAACAACACATCTTAATACATAAAAACAAAACAAAAAAATGGACGCACCACATCCGTACAGAAAATAACCCGACCTGAGGACGGAAGCATTAAACAGATTTTTGATACAGAAATCCAATTGAATTCTTTAGGGATGCAGCCCTCTCGTTGATCCCTCACATTGAACGAGATATCACCTATGACCTTTGTTTGAAAATCAATATCGAATTATTTGGAGAATATCGAAAATCAAATTCTTATTGTTTGGAGTAAAAGAGCATGAAACTCGCGTGGAAACGAAGTATTTTCAAAGTACATCAGCATCTAATTTGATGGCATACTTCAATTTCCGTAAAGAGGAAATTTAAGCAAAAATTAGCGGGTTTTAGGAGCGGATGGACTTTGGACCATCGCTAAAACTTAATTTCACTGGTTAATATTTCACAGTGCAGTTCAATGAAGTAATAAGTTCACGGCGCAAAATTCGTGAATTAGCATAAATTAAGTTGATTTAATGAAGATATAAACAAAGTAATTGGACCACTTTATTCCGATGCAGTGGAAAAAAAGTTCCATATAAACCTGCTATTTGTGGATGGACCTACTGCCTATATTCCAGGATATTATAAAAATATAAATTCTAAACAAATTCTAAATATAAATTATTAAAAAACTAAGAATATTAATAAATACGATAATTTCCCGCGCACATTAAAAAGCACTGTAACTGTAATATGCATAAAAATTGAATGCGCAGTGTGCTTCATACATTCTGCATATGAATAAACAAACTTTAGATATACAAATACCTAAACCAAGTGGTTGAAATACGAGCCGGTCTATATACATTGGGCGGCTAGCGGAAAATGCAAGTGTCAGCATAACTGTCACGCGCGGGCCTCAAATGTCTATGAACCCAAGTGTATGTGCATATTCCCTCGCGCTCTAGACTAAACGAGCTTAGCTACATCATAGTTCACAAGAATGATTTGTAAAATCAGAGACCATTGAGCAGTGGACGCGGCTGCCTCCATAAGAAACTCAAAAAATCAAAAAACTTCAAATGATTTTTTATAATAAATGGACTTCACAACAATTACATAACATACGATGAAATTGAAACTTAATTTTTATGGGAACTGCCTAAAAATTGTGCATTAACATCTTAATTTCGAAAAAAAGCGACATACGATACTTTCGCGGAAATGCGTCAAAATGATGAAACGCTTGGAAAACATACTCAAATTTGCAACAATGTGGTCGCGGAAGCACCACATCCTAATGCTACGAAACTTCAAATTTCCAATTATTATCGCCAGATGGAGGTCCCATATATAGTGTATGCGGACTTCGAATGCATACAGGAGCCGACGATTATAGCAGCAAGTGAGAAATCACAATGTATTAATAATCATATACCTGTAGCATTTACATATTATATAAAGTGTACATTTGATTGATACTTAAGTAAGTTCATTTTAAAGACAGGTGCAAATGCTAGTTGCACTTTCATTAAAAATGTAACTTCCGATTTGTTTGAAATGTACCAGAGTCACAATCTAATATAGTGCCATTACAAATGACACTTCCAAATTTTTAGAAATTTAATGAGGTTCATTATCATCACATTTGCAAGAGTAAGCTAGGAAATGACAAAGTGCGGGATCACTGTCATTTTACAGGTAGATTTAAGGTGCAGCTCATAACGAATGCAACCTCAAATTTAAAATATGTAATTTCATTCCAGTGTTCTTTCATAATTTTTCAAAATACGATGCACATTTGTTTGTGACAGAGCTCGGGGAAACCGAAGGTAAAATTCGTGTAATTCCAACGAATAAGGAATTATATATTGAAATTTCCAAATATATACAAGAAGTAAACAATACATTAGAAATTAGATTTTTAGACTCTGTCCGATTTATGTCCTCTAGTCTAGAGACTCTGGCTAGTAATTTAAATGACGATCATTTAAATGTTTTAAAATGCCAATACACCAACAGAGAAGATTTTTTCCTTCTTCGTGGGAAAGGTGTTTTCCCCTTATTTTTATTCAACTCAAAAACTTGAAGAATCTTCTATTCCATCTCGGGAAAACTTTTATACTCATTTGATAGAGACAGAATGAGTAGTATGAAAACCTCGGAAGCGGGACAGCTTTGATCTTTTATCGTTAATTAGGGTCATTAATTAGAAAAATTAGGGTTAAGTGACACCTGTCACTCCTTAAAAGGGTAGGGTAATAAAAATGGATTAAGGTCACTAATTGGGTGGTGTGAGGACACGTGAGAAAACGTGTGTGGAAGCGCTACCGCTACAAATACGCAGTCGATACGGCTACGAGTGCGAATGCGACGGAGCGATATCGAAACGTGTTCGACCCAGGCTCACTCATCTTCTCACGATAAAATCACAAGCCAAAAAGGGATGGAGGGGGAAAAGGTCGCCACCTGTTCACTCATTCCCGTTCAAAAAAGGGATGGAGGGAAAAAGGTCATTGAAGAGGGAGGGAAGAAAGGGTCACCGTCAGCCGAGATTTTCATTTATGATAAAAAAAGGGGTCACTTGTGTGCAATCCCCTTCTAAAATGGAATAGAGGTTGAACAAGTAATAAGCTGCATTCAATCCATTCCAAAAAGGGTGTTTCATATGTGCACCAAAGGGACTGAGCCCTGAGGAATAAAAGTAGATCCTCCTTCCTTATATAACCCTAATGGTATGTAAATGTATTCAAGAATGATTTCCCACACACAAAATGATCCCCTTCTTCGAAACGTAAGAACATCTCTTGGTAAATCATGTACACAATTTCGATGCTTTTTTGACACTAATCTAACATATGGGATGGGTGATGTGTATAAAGGATGAACCATATTGTCACCACCCAAGATAAAACAACCTGTTTCCAATGCGGTCAAGTTGTTGTTGTTGTTGCAAACTCATGTGAAAGAGTCTATAGGACCTAAACGCAGTGTCCTAGAAACTTAGGTTTCACATATAGTTTGTATTCCAAACGTTTTAAACACACCGGTCTTCGCTTTCATTTTATTTAACAAATTTTTTGAAAAGTTTATAAGTGTACGTGGAACATTTACAAAATAAAAATTTAAACATTTTAAAACAAAAAATATAAACATTTACAAAAAATTATAAACAAAAAATAAAGAAGCATTTAAAAAACAAACAAACAAAGTGAAAGCCAAAACAAATTAATCAACGAAAACAACAACAACACCAACAACGCCATCACCTCCAACAGTGGAATTCACTGCAAATATTGTAAGATTGATTTACCTAGGGGTGTGGAATGGAAAAATCATATCCGCACAGAGGCCCATAAATTGTTTGCCACACAACATGTGAATGGTTGCGTGAAGCAAATTCTGGATGGATTCAAGGGACGAATCCTCCAGTACATGTATGTGAATGAGGGAGCTGCCGTCAGAAACCCTGCTGAATTCCTTAATGAAGCGGGTCTTGCATTACTCCCTCATATGGAAAGAGTACCGAACTCACATCATTGCTCAAAAGTCAATTTTGAGATCTTTGGAGAGTACATGCTTGTGAAAGAGCATGATACACGTGTGGAGACAAAGTCATTTCAGAGCAAAATGACATTCATTACGTCAGCATCCAATTTAATTGCATATTTCAATTTCCATAAAGAGGAACTTGAAGTAAAAATGAGCGAGTTCCAAGAAAGGGATAGCGGATAGACTCTAACTCGCATCCTCAGAGTGGAAATGAACTTATTTAAATGTGATCCATTGAAAGGATCTGGATATTTCAAGTTGCCTGCAAATCTTGAGAAAAAAAAATGCAGTTATAAATGTCCAAAACAATGACGAGTATTGTTTTAAGTGGGCAATTCTTTCGAGCTTTTCTAAAAATGAAAAGCCGCAGCGATGCTCAACGTACAGGGTGGATATAAAATTATCTGTAATTTATGTTCAAGGAAACATAATGTTGGATTTCACCGGCCTAAATTTCCCAGTGAGAGTAAAAGAAATAAAAAACTTCACAGCTCAAAATACACACATTAGTTTAAATGTGTTTGGATTTGATGAGGAAAAAAAATAAAGTGATTGGACCACTTTATTCGGATGGAGTGGAAAAGTCTATCCACATTAACTTATTGTTTTTGGATGGACCAACGGCTAACGTTCCTAGACATTACGTTTACATTAGAAATATGTCAAGGTAAGTACAAAGAAAACACAAAAAAAAAAAATAAAAATAAAAATAAATAAATAAATAAAAATATAAAAATATAAATTAAATACTAATTAATATTATAAAATTACTTTTTTAGATTACTGTCTTCGCAATTGGGAAAACGGCAGATGCAACGATTCTTCTGCAACAAATGCTTGAGTTATTCAACGAATAACGAGAGATCAGAAAAACATGCGGAAATATGTAGCAGTGTGGTCACCGAAGCACCACATCCCAATGCGACAGAGCTGGAGTACACCAATTTTAATCGCCAGCTGGAGGTGCCCTTCATTGTGTATGATTTTGATGTTTTGATTTTGAATGTATACTAAAGCCGATGTCAGTAGCAGTAAGTGAAAAGACTAGAATAATTAATAAACATATACCCATATCATTTGCATACTATATAAAGTGTGCATTTGATTCCAGTTTAGATAAGTTAGTTTTATAGACAGGTGCGAATGTGAGTCGCACTTTCATTGAATCTTTAACGTCCGATTTGTCCGATATATATCAGAATCATATGACTAATATAGTACCATTACACATGACCCAACAGGATACTTATAAATTTAATGATTCACTTAATTGTCATATTTTCAAGGGTCAACTATTCAATGACAAAGTGCGGGATCACTGTCATTTTACAGGTAGATTTAAGATGCAGCTCATAACGAATGCAACATCAAATTTAAAATATGTAATTTCATTCCAGTGTTCTTTCATAATTTTTCAAAATACGATGCACATTTGTTTGTGACAGAGCTCGGGGAAACCAAAGGTAAAATTCGTGTAATTCCAACGAACAAGGAATTATATATGGAAATTTCCAAATACATACAAGAAGTAAACAATACATTAAAAATTAGATTTTTAGACTCTGTCCGATTTATGTCCTCTAGTCTAGAGACTCTGGCTAGTAATTTAAATGATGAACATTTAAATGTTTTAAAGTCTCAATACCCAAACAGAGAAGATTTTTCCCTTCTTCGTAGGAAATGTATTTTCCCCTACGAGTGTTTTGATTCAATTCAAAAACTTAAAGAATATATATTGAGACTGATTACGCACACTCGTGTAAAGTTTGGAGTCACTTCAAGTGTCAATCACTTAAAGACTAGCTTGAACTTTATTTAAAAACTGATGTTTTATTGTTGTCCGATATTTTTGAAAATTTTAGAGTAATTTGTTTAAAAATACATGAGCTTGATCCTGCTCATTATTACACAATTCCTGGTTTGTCTTGGGATGCTATGCTAAAAAGTACGCAAATAACCCTCGAATTGCTCACAGATATCGATATGATCAGATATATTCAATGTGGAATTCGAGGGGGTTTAGTACAAAGTAGCCATAGGTATACCAAGGCAAACCACAAATACCTCAAAGATTTTGATTCCACAAAAGAGTCTGAGTCTTTAATGTATGTAGATGCTAATAATTTGTATGGTTGGGCGATGTCTGAGCCCCTACCCTATGGGGAGTTTAAGTGGCTGGAATCAAATGACTTGGAAACGTTTAACGTTAACAACATTAGCGAGGAGGTTGAGGTTGACTTAAAATATCCATACTCACTTCATGATCTTCACAACGATCTTCCTTTTTGTCCAGCCAACAAGCTCTCCGCAATAAATTCTAATGTTAAAAAATTAATAGCAGATCTCCATGACAAGGAGAAATATATTATTCATTATAGAACCTTACAACAGTGTATGTTGAATGGATTGAAGCTTAAAAAGATTCACTGCATTATTCAATTTAAACAGAAGCCCTGGTTGAAAATATATATTGATATTAACACAGAGCATAGAACCAGGTCTAAAAATACTTTCGATAAGGGCTCTTTTAAGCTCCTAAACAACTCCATATACGGGAAATGTCTTCAAAATAGCGAAAAGCATTTTGATGTGCGTCTAGTCACTGAATGGGAAGCTCCACCCATTGGCCCACAAGGCGGACTTCCAAGGTTATGCGCGAGGGATAATAAGTCGTTAAAATTTTCATAGCGCAACAAAGTTTACTGACAAACTCTATGCCATTCAACTAAAAAAATTACGAAACGTTTGTAATAAACCATTATACTTGGGTTTCGTAATTTTAGAATTATCCAAATGGAAAATGTATGATTTTCATTATTCATATATGAAACCCAAAGTTAATGAAGCACTGAAACTGAATTATATGGACACCGATTCATTTATTTATTCAATAAAAACGGAAGATTTGTATTCAGACATTAGGAATGATGTTGAGTATAAATTTGATACCTCTGACTATTCAGATGAATTGGCTAGAAGTCTAATTTTGTGCAGTGTAATAAGAAACGGTTAGGTTTCTTCAAGGATGAGTTGAATGGTAGATCAATGACCGAATTTGTGGGTTGCGTTCAAAGATGTATGCTTACACATCGGACAGTGTAGGTAATCAGCCTCAGAAGGGTATTAAAAAAAAGGGTATAAAACGTAGTTGTTTACAAAAAATAACATTTGATGGCTATAAAAGTTGTTTGTTTACTGGTCAGCAAGAATCTGATTCTATGCATATTTTTAGATCTAGAGGACATGATATAAGTACAATAAAAAGAACTAAAATTACATTAGACTATAAAGACGATTGAACTGGAATGGGCGGATTTGTCCAGGAAATAATACGGCGTCTTCTGGGGTTCGTGGTCGGCCGCTGCCTGCGGTCACTGTTGTTGATATTGTTGATGCTGGTAGCTCCCTCCAAAAAAGATGTAGAAGTCGTTGGGGGCTTCGGGTTCTAATGCGCTTTATTTCAGTTCTCCATTAATACTAAAAACTATGTCTTAAGCTAAAGGGCTGCTGGGACCGCGGAGTCGCCTTCGGCTCGGAGACGAGAGGGAGCGAGCGACGACATTCTCCCCCCCCCCCCCCACCAACGCGAAGCTTTGTCGTGGTGATCTCGGGCTTGAGTACTGCATGATGTAGAAGGTAATAGGTAGGAGAACTATGAGTCGGTGACACTTCTTTCATATGACCCAGATCCAGATATTCCTGAATCACACTGTCATATTGCTCTTTTAAGGAAGTCTCTTTGTAAATGATTTTCGTTACGAAGAAACTGAGCTAACGCAGAACGGGAACGTGACCACGTACCTCCCGCTTGCGTCTCTTTTCGATGTTCGAATAAAATTACTCTCACAATAAGACTCCGACTCTCCTACCATCTTCATTGGTAGATCCTCCACCTCCCAGAACTTGGTGAGAAGTGTGTCCAATGCATCATTATCATTATGGCGAACCTGAGTCGTAAAGGACGCGACTCGGTTGGCCTGCATACTGGAGATCGGCCCCGTTAGCACCCACTCAAAGATGGTCTCTTGGCCTAGAAGTGAGCCGCAAATATCCCTTCGCGTGCCACCCATCATCACTGAAGGTAATCGGCTCCGATTAGGATTTCGATCTGGGAACTTTCAAAGAAACTGGGGTCCGCCCATTGGAGATCGGGCAGGTCCTTCAAGGAATTTTTTGAAATTGGATGCGACGGCAATTTGCCCGATAATTCCGGAAGGACATAGGCTACGGTGTCTAATTGTAGCCCCGGTTTGGTAGGGGAGCGAATTGAAAAATTGCAAAGTCTTGTCGACTTTGCCGAAACCGAATGGTTTAGACCAGAGACTTGCGTCTGGATGTTGCGGAAGGGCAACTTAATAATCTCGATCGGATCCCGAGTCGATTAAGGCTCGAGCTCGGTAGTTAGTCCCCAAATGGCACACGTCGATAATCGCCGTGCCTAGTAGAACGGATGTAGTGCCGGAGGCGAAGTAGTTTTGCACCGTTGATGTGTTCGCAGATGCGTTACTGCTGGAGGGTCTTGAGGGTGCAGAGGGCGAGGTGGAACTTGCATGGTCGGAACTTGGGGGACCGCAATGCAGCAGCGTATGATGCCTCCCCTTGCATGTGAAACAGCTGTGAGTGCTTGAGCAATCACGAAGCTGATGACCTCTCGTGAAAGAATTCAGACAGAGTTGCTTCTTTTTGATGTACCCGGAACGCGCATCGACTGACATTTGAAGAAAGCGCGGGCACAATCTTACTGGATGATTCTCCTTGGAGCATAAGCCACACCCTCTATGTTTGGTGCTAACCTTTGTCTCGAAGGATTGAAGCCTTTTCGGAATTGTCTGCGTTGGTTTCATATCCTTGATGGCCTCTAATGTCCGATACCTCTCACTCACGAAGGTGTTCATTTCCTCCTAAGCTGGTATTTCGGATTTTGAAGTGAGGGACTGTTCCCATAAGGACAGGGTGACCTTCGGCAATTTGCTTGCGCACAGAAAGAGCAGTAGACAATCCCAGTTTTCTGTGGATATTTGAGAGTGTGCCAACGCTGTTAAACACCCCTGAATCGTAGACTGGAGCTCCTTTAGAGCATGTCCCGACTCTTGAGAAATGGACCTCAAGTTAAAAAGGAGCTTAAGTTGGCTATTGACTAGAAGTCGATTGTTATGGAACCGGTCATTTGTCAGCGGGGATTTTGCGACAATGGACTTTGATTCGCCACTCGTCTCCGTGAGAAGATGAAACAGCCTCTCGACCGGGGCCAGCCTGGGGTTATTAACATAAACTGTCGTGAACAGGTCCCTGAAAGTGGGCCATCGGAAGTAGTCCCCGTCGAAAACTTCCGTATCACACGGAGGTAACCGACAACCGGACGAAAATTGGGGCTGAGAAAGAGCTAGGACGGTAGGAGGCGTTACCCTTTCTAGGTTCTCACCAATTTGTGCAGCACATGCCTCATATACCGAATAGCAATAATCTTATTTCGATTGCAGCAGAGGCAACGTGCTGAGGGATCCTTCTAGGGCAATTAAGTCTGAGCAGGTCTTATATTCCTTCTCAACCTTTTCCCATAAGGCTCGCACTTGCTGGAGGCGTACTTGTAGTGTATGCGAGGACGGTGTATCTTGACCAGGAGTGTTGATCTTTGCTTCAAAGAGGCTTACGCGATCGCTGACCGCAATGAATTTGTGCAAAGCAGCGGTTGCTGCCGTTGGCTGGTCGGAGGATGCCATCTTTTTGCTGACTGCGCTGGTCACCCTTAGGAATTCACTCCGGGAAGTGGAGGGATTCTCAGGCTTAACTGTAAGCGACGATTCGCTAGATGCTTTCGCCAATGGATGGGAAATCACATTCCGGGGAGTGGCCTTTGAACTGGTACTGGAGTGGATGGGTTGGCTTTGGACTCCTTTCCTGGTGCAGATGGCGGTTTCGAGTTTCCCTCTATGGGCATGCTCAATTAGGGCCTGACAAAATCGAGACCGACAAGGCCTGTATTAGGATGAACAACCCAGTCTAAATCTCAATTCAAATAATTTTGTAGAAACGCCGCCCTCACTGATACAATAGTGAAAAAGAGCAAGAAACAAATAAATTAGATAAAAAAATAGCTGAAATGTGGCTATCAGTGTTAGCTAAAGCAGATAACCAAAATATCTCTAACCTCGAATAAATGTGGTAAATAAAAAAAAGCGACACTTTAACAAGAAAAACTTTAGCTTTCCTTTTTATACAAAAAAGCAATTAGCTAGAAACCCACAAAAAAAAAAAAAATTAGCCAAATGAGAGAAAGATTGCTCTCTTATTTTTTTTAATAAATAAAAAATATAGTAGCAGACACTCTGCTAAAAAAGGTGGGCATCGGCTATAATAGCGCTAAAAAAAAAAAAAAAAAAAACAAAAAAGGACCAAAAATAGGAACTGAGACCACAAAAAAAAATATTAAAAAAAAAACTGGAATGGGAAAAACTAGTGGAATTAGCTATAGGACTATTGAGCGGTACTTGACAATTGCTTCCAGTCGACAGTCTCTATTTTAACGTCCGGAATACGACGGATGATCGCAGAAGGGATGTGTGCACGAAGAACGAAGAAAAAACAAAATCCAAAAAAAAATCGCAAAAAAAAATTTGTATAATTTTAAATCCTTGCTTCACGAAATTTATTTCATTAAATTTGTATGAGTGCAGGTGCTTGTACACGCTCTTGGCACAAAGAGGAAACGAAAAAACAACAACAAATAATTGCATGATATGCCCTTATGCGGGCGTGTGTAGATATGTATGTCATAGCTTGGAGATCGATGCTCAGCGCAGAATAGCGCGAAGCTTTCCCAATATATATATATATATGTAAATAAATTTAAATCAAAAAATAGGATTTGTTTATGTTTATGTTTGTGCATATGTCTTTTTGTGAATAAATATATCTTTATTATTTTTCGTATTATATTAAAAAAGGGTTATTTTTTTGCATGTGTGTGTCTATATATATTTTTCGTATTAAATATTAAAAAAGGGTTATTTTTTGTGCATGTGTGTGTGTGTGTGTATATATAAATATTTTTCGTATTATATATTAAAAAGGTTAAGTGCAGTTTAATGACGGACACTGGTACATATGTATAAGAATATGCGTATGGATTTAAAATATATATATATGTGTACATATATATACATATGCTTGGACCAGCGGATCACAGTGAGACGAAGTAGAGGGCCAATATTGGCATGCGCTTAAGCACTCAGAAAAGAAGAAAATTCACTGTGGCTGGCCATATGTATGTAGGTATGCACTTGAATATATATATATATATATATATATTTATTTGGCACTTTTCACTTTGGTCGGAATCGGATGGAAAGAAGAAAAACGCCGATGGAAAAGGAATATGGCGACCACGGACGAATGGACTTTGGAAGGCGTGTCGTACTTATCTTGAAAAAATCCGCAATGGGGCACTGGTGCGATCAGGATAGATCCGGCTACAAAGGACCATGAACTGGAGTGGGCGGATATGTCCAAGAAATATACGGCGTTTTCTGGCGTTCGTGGTCGGCCGCTGCTTTTGGTCACTATTGTTGGGGGATGTTGCTGATGCTGGAAGCTCCCTCCAAAAAAGATGTAAAGTCGTTGGGGGCTTCGGTGTTTGGAGCTCTTTATTTCAAGTGTGGCTCAATACTAAATACTAAGTCTTAATCTAAAGTGCTGCTGGGACCGCGGAGTCGCCTTCGGCTCGGAGACGAGAGGGAGCGAGCGACGACCGGGAGCAGCGAGAGCAAAAGTTCGTGCTCCCACACTGCTGCTCGAAATTAAGCGCCCTCGTGGCTCGAACAACTCCCAAGCATTAATTGACCATTCTAATTTTTTCTAGGACCATATGTCTTAACCAAAACACGTTCTCTTGCCAGTTCACTAATGTTGACATTTTTTATACTCTCCTCCTCAAATTTCGATGAATGTTCAATTATCGAAAGGGTTTTGTGAAGAGGGAGTTTACTTGTTGCCACAGGTGATGAAATAGGAGAGACAGGGTCCTCTTCCTCCTCCTCTATAGCTGGTTGAGAATAGAATTGATCATCATCATCATCAACATCAACTTCATCATTAATATTCATCTCCCAATCATATGATTTGACTTCATGATCATTATATTTAGGGCTTGAGTTTAGTTTATTTGTATCATAAAATAAAAGTTTCCTCTTCTAATTCATATGAAGAGTGTCAAAGTCTGATGATGTATTTTTTTCATTCGTTTTTATTTCACTCTTTGTATTTCTTTAATCCTTGGGTAACAAATGATGTCATTTTTTATTATTATTAACAAGTTCATGTAATGGCTCTGTTATAGGATTAAATGTTTCTTCAAGTCCCATAATATTTTGGTTTTGATGTAGTTTAAATTCAGAGAATTTTTGTTTTAGAGCATTTCTACTTGTTTACGTGAGGGGCCCACTGTGCCGCCTCGGTTCAGGAGCGAGCTTTCTGTCCCCGGCTTGCGCTCACACTCCGAGCACCACCGATCTCCAGCTCTCGCTTTAACGAGGCAAAGCGACCGGGAGCTCGGCTTTATGTTAAGTGAGTCTCATGTATGCATGCGAATAAACCGGACGTGTCCAAAATTACCCCACGACGCCCCCGCCTTATAATTTCCACTCAGCCTTACGGGTTGAGTTTGCCGACTGCGTGGGACAATTTGGCCACCAGAAAAAAGGATCTTCACCTGGCAGGATTCGCCCCCCAAACATTGGTCCTTCGAGCCGGATTTTTGTGGAAGGATATCCTCCAAATCACCGGCATATCCGCCAAGATAAGTACAACTTTTCCTTATTCGCCTATCTTCACTGTCGATCTGCAATAGTGGGCCGAACACACAATTTCGGTCGCACTCTTGCAAAGATTTCCTTCTTTTGCGTGTCAACTCCCAGTCCGAGTTTTCCTGACACCAAGGCAGTAAAGAATTACAATTTCCACTCGCCTCCGTTCCGCGAAAATTTCCATCGGCGACCGCTTGTGTGCGCCGCCATTTTCCGTTGCCCATCAGCTTGCCAACGGCCGAGGCCTATGTGCAGCCATAGCCATACAACGGCAAACTTTTTTTTGCACATACATGTGTACATATGCACACCGATCCGTGCATAGACAGTGAACAGTGAAATAAGTGTAGCGGACAAAAGCAATTATTATATATATTATATATATATATATTATATATATATATATATTATATATATATTATATCGGGCCGCTGGTGTGCGCTGTTTTATATATTATATATATATATATATAATATATATATATTATATCGGGCCGCTGGTGTGCGCTGTTTTCGGGAGTTTTACTCTGTTCGCGCAGCTTAATACAGTCCACTCCTCGACGCTCCACTATGCCAACACAAGCTCCCACTCATACTCCAAATTCATAATTCCATATATGTATGATATTTTCTACCTCCGATTTCAGAAACAAAAAAACAATATAATAATAAATAAACCAAACCCATATAATATTAAAACCAATTATTAATACCAACTATTAAGTAAATCTAAAGTGAGCCAAACGCCACAAATAAAGTTCCTACGCAACCGCGAGTGTTTAATTCCTTTTCAAGTTCGCCGCCGCAGAGGCCGTGTTGTCGTTGCTGTTTTGCTTGCCGTCGGCATAACGCATCGCGATTTTTATTCGCGACCAAGAACAGAGCCTTTAAGTCCAGCTCCTCGGATTGGAATAATTAAACATTTGCGGCTTGCAGTGTACGACCTTAACATTTGTCCGACGAATACCAGCATAACCAACATCCAAATTCAATCCGCACCGGTGCAACTGCGCTTGTTCTGTTTATTTATTACATCTCATCCACTTCGCCGCCGCAGAAGCCGTGCGTGTTGTTGTTTCCGCTTAAACTCTCGCCATCATATAGGCGAGCTTTATTTTTCCGAGACTAAGAACTGAGTTGTTTATTAATTCCACCCGTCCACCCGTCAAAATCTCACCGATTGATTTAATTCTGCTTCCTTTGATTTGTTTGCAGAAACCCGACCAGTACGTGGCGGCCTGGGCTCAGATAAATCCCCATCTCAATAATTAACAATAAATACGTATCTACACTTAGTACCTCCATTCGACTGCGTTTTAGTGCGACCGTCCTCCCGCTCGACAATTGGCAAGCACTGATCAGCGTTTGCTTCGTAGAATGCCCACGGGAGACGATAAGAAACCGTGTCCGATTCCCTCCATCCGTTTGAATAGGTCCCAATCCGCATCCCCGCGGGCGTCTCAACTGAAGCCAAAGGCTACCGCTGCCAATCCAAGAGCAAGGAGCGACGAATCCCTCGATACACTATCTGGGTCCTCGCCTAGATTAACTCGGTCAGTAGTCAAAATGGCGCAAAAAGCGATAGACGTCGCTCTCAAACGATTTATTACCACAACAGACCGTGTCAGTCAATTCGAGGCGAATCTCCACACCCCGGGCACACCGGAGACTGAACAATTTTCCCCCTTCATGTGTAAAGTCCATGGGGACCAAATAAGGGCCCTGTGGGAAAAGGTGGAGAAAAGTTATGAGAGCTGCTCCGAACTGCTCTCCGCGTCAGACGACGGCGCGGCCACCTCGACAGTGCTGGAGTCAAAGTACAGCTACTGCTATTCCGTTTATTCGAAGTGTGTTGCCAAACAATTTCACAAGCCGCCTCTCAGTCTGTTTGGGCGGCTAATAGTGTCCACACACCCGCTCCCACCGGGTGTCGTTTGCCACAAGTGGACACAGAGGTTTTCGCGGGCGACTATCTTCGTTGGCCCACTTTCAGAGACCTGTTCACGGCGATTTACATACACAACTCTCGTATCACCCCGGTTGAGAAGTTGTTCCACCTCCTTTCCAAGACCAGTGGCGACGCGAATGCCATCGTGTCCAAGGCCCCCCTCACCAATAAAGAGTTCGCCTCAGCGTGGCGAAGCCTCACCGAACGCTTCGAAAATCGACGGTTGCTGGTCAACAGCCAGTTAAAGATCCTCTTCAATATCCAGGCTGTGCCTCAGGAATCCGGAGTCGCGCTGAAGGATCTGCAGGGCACCATTCAAAGCTGCCTGGCAGCCTTAGAGATGTCTTCGATTCAAGTCGAAGCTTGGGATTGTATCCTGGTCTATATGGTGTCCACCAAGCTTCCAAAAATCACACTTTCGCTGTGGGAGCAATCCATACACAATAAAGCCGAAATTCCAACATGGAAGGAGTTAGATGTCTTTTTGACAGAGCGTCATCGCCAAGATCGGCACCCACGAGCGCGCCAATTCGCAGGCTCAACTCGTACGAGACCCGAGTGGCTTCTGCCCCCAAGGGGTGCGATCTCTGTCCTGGCGAGAATCACCCTGCTCGATTATGTCCACGTTTTCTGGAAATGGATGTGAGTGGTCGCTCCGACTATATCAAGAGGAAGCAGCTCTGCCTAAACCGTTTCGCACGAGGGCATCAGCAACGGGACTGCACGAGTGCCCACAGCTGCTCTATCTGCCATAGCCGGCATCACACTCTTCTACACCGCGGTAACCCCTTCGCAACCGCTCCAAGTCCGTCGGCGTCAACGAGACACCAACCCGCGTCCACTTCCAGCGGTTCCGGTGGCTCAGACGAACACTCTGACGTACAAGTGTTCTTCGCTTCTGGTTCGGGAGCCATCCTATTGGGCACCGCCCTCATTAACGTGTGTCATCTCGGGTGCAACTTCCAAGCACGAGCCTTAATAGACTCAGGGTCCGAAGCGACTTTCATCACGGAAAGGCTGTTCAACTTGATTAAGCTCCCTTTTAAGACAATTCAAGCCCAAATCTCCGGCCTTAATCAGCCCATTTCTGCGCAGTCTACCAAATTATGAAACTTTTCAATTCGGGGACCTGCCAGACCCGGGTTACAATTAGAGACTGCAGCATATGTGCTGCCGCAACTGGCTGGTAACCTGCCCTCGTATCCGGTTCCGCGAGATCTTCTAAAGGGGCTGCCCGACGTCCCCCTGGCAGATCCCAAGTTCTTCGAGAGCTCCCAAATTGACGTACTGATAGGAGCCAATATTCTGCCTCCTCGGACAGGAGACTATTTTTGGATGGATGCTGAAAGCCCTTTGTCTCCTGCCAGCCCCCGCAGTGTGAGTGCTTTTTCCACACGATTGGCTTACAGCCACGACGATTCGCTGGACCAGCTTCTCACAAAATTCTGGGAGGTGGAGGAAAGCCCTACACGTATCGTCCCGGAAGCCGATGAGGTCTGCGAGCGCAATTTTGTCCAGACTACCCTGAGGAAGAAGAAGAAGCACCATGCGGTGTTCAAACCCGACAGTACGACCACCAAGGTACGGGTAGTATTTAATGCGACTAGCCCTTCCGCAATCGGAACCAGTCTGAATGACATGCTTTATGCAGGCCCGGTCCTGCAGTCCTACTTGACCATTCAGATTCTAAAGTGGCGGTACTTTAAGTTTGTATTCAATGCTGACATCGAGAAGATGTATAGACAGATTTGGGTAAACCCTAAACACACTTCTCTCCAACGCATCCTATTTCGCAGCCCCGATGGGAACATCCGCGACTATGAGCTAAAAACCGTCAACTTTGGAGTCAATTGCGCCCCTTTCTTTGCGATTCGTGTCCTGCAACATCTCGCCGACGACGAAGAGTCGAGGTATCCGCAGGCCAGTCAAATTATCCGACAATTTATGTATGTTGACGACGTTCTAGCAGGGGCAGACTCCAAAATTGAGGCGCAGAAGGCAGTCCGCGAGCTGGAGGGGGCCCTGGGTTCGGCAGGGTTCCCACTCAGAAAATGGACTTCCAATTGCAAGGCGATTCTGGCCGACATTCCGAGCGACCATCTGCTCCGGGCCGATTTCCTGGAGACAGACGCTGACAGCACAGCCAAGAATCTTGGAATACGATGGAGAGCGACGACAGACGAGTTCTATTTCATTCCGCCGGAACACGAAATGCCTGGTCCTATCCCAGATTGCCAAGTTGTTCGATCCAGCGGGCTGGTTCGCCTTTTTTATTGTCCGGGCGAAGACGTTCATGCAGGACACTTGGCTCCAGGCGTTAGGTTGAGATGACGTCCTTCCTCGCGATCTCTGTCAACGATGGGTGGATTTCCTAGGGAGTTACTCCGCGCTCGAACAAGTCCGCATCCCTCGATGGGTCGCGTTCCGACCACATCTGAACATCGAGCACCATGGGTTCTGCGATGCTTCGGAAAAGGGATACGGGGCCGCCATTTATGTCCGCGTAGAGGTTGGGTCCACGGTTATGGCGAACCTGCTAACGGCAAGGACGCGAGTGTCCCCAATAACTCCCTCGGTTGGAGTTGTGCGGGGCCTTATTGTTATCCGAAATGGCTAATGCCGCTCTTTCCAAAATGCCAGGGCCGGCAGTCACCCTACACTGCTGGACCGACTCAACAATTGTCCTCGCCTGGTTGCACAAACCAGCGTGTCACTGGACAACGATCGTGGCCAACCGGGTGACAAAGATTACCCAGCTCACCGAGGTGGAGAAATAGGCACATGTTCGCTCCGATCAGAACCCAGCGGATCTCGCTAGCCGGGGGGTAATGCTCCAAGACCTCGCGGTCAGTCAGTTGTGGTGGCACGGTCCCGCCTGGATGCAGAGGCCTCGCTCCGAGTGGCCCACTCAAGGCAGTGCTTCTCCAGTGACTGAGCTCAAGAAGCGAGCCGTCAAGGTCCACGCCGCGAAGGCTCCCCCAGAAGATATTCTTGAGCGGTTCTCCACAATCGATAAGGCGTTGCGGGTCCTCGCCTATGTCCATTAGGAGCAAATTTCCCTCCGAGGATTCCCTGACGAACGCCTGGTGGCCGCCACGCAACACCACGTTTTTTTCTCCGAGATTAGATGCTTAAGCCAAAAGCGTCCACCACCAGCAGCCAGTCCCATGCTAAATTTGACCGCTTTCCTTGATTCGCAGGGGCTCTTGAGAGCCTGCGGGCGGGTCACGGCCTCAGAGACTCTCCAATATGTCGAGCGCCACCCTATAGTCCTCCCGTACAACTGCTATCTGTCTCGCCTTCTTGTCCACTTTACGCATCGCATAACGCTGCACGGCGGTAATCAGCTGACAATTCGTCTGATCCGTTCCAAATTCTGGATTCCGAGGGTGAGGAATTTGGTCAAATCAATTATCTATTCGTGCAAGATGCGCGTCATCCACAAGGGAGAGGACGTCGTTCTCTCGTCCCTTCACCTACACCGGCATGGACTACGCCGGCCCCTCCGACATCAAGAATTACACGGGCCGAGCCTGTCTGATTACGAAGGGGTATGTTCTAGTGTTCGTGTGCTTCACCACTAGGGCCATTCATTTAGAAATTTCTCTCTTCTTTCGCCCGTTTCGTGTCCCGCAGAGGATGCTCCCGCCAAGTTAAATCGGACAACGGGAAGACCTTTGTAGGGGCGGCTGCCCTACTCTCCCACGATTTTCTCCAAAGCTTGAAAGGGGCGGTGACAAGCGCCTATTGCCATCAACAGCTTCTCTGGCATTTCATTCCTCCGGGGGCCCCCCACATGAGAGGCCTGTGGGAAGCAGGCGTCAAGAGCTTTAAGACCCTGTTCTATAAGTCTACAGCCACACGGAAGTACTCGTTTGAAGAACTGGCCAAGCTCCTGGCAAGAATCGAAGCATGCCTGAATTCGCGCCCGATCGCTCCCATGTCCGAAGACCCCGCCGACTTGTTGGCTCTTATTCCGGGACATTTTCTTGTTGGAGGGCCCCTCCTCGCCACGGTGGAACCCGAAGTGAAGGGGGCCACAACGTCCATGGTCAACCGGTGGCAGCACTTGAAGGCTCTCGAGCAACAGTTCCGGCTGCGATGGAAGGAAGAGTACCTCAAGGAACTCCACAAACGGAATAAGTGGCGGGCCCCCTCAAGAGACCTTCGTGTCGGGGACATGGTGGTTGTTAAAGAAGACAACCTTCCGTCCAATGAATGGCGGTTAGGGAGAATCGACGCAGTATTTCCGGGATCCGACGGCCGTGTTCGTGTGGTCGACAGCCGCACTGCACGGGGACTCCTCAAGCGCCCTGTGGCAAAGGCTGTCCTCCTTCCGATGGACGCGCCCGCCTGCCCACAATAGTCCCAATGGTCCGACGTCATGTGTTGTCTCGTAGTTACAATCCGTAGTTCTAACAAAATTCGCATGTACACTCATTTCCGTTATTTTTTTGTCATTCCGGCAGTCAGACCCAGCACGATGTCTCCGCGTCGACGCACCGCTATCGCACAAGAGGGCAGATGTACTCGAGGTACTTTGTCCTACCGTTGCCGAGTCTGCCGGGGGATCCACCCACTGCGAAAATGCCGCCGTTTTTGCGCCTGAGCGCTAAGAAGCGGCTTCGGGCGGTACTGGCTAACCGCTACTGTCCGAGCTGTCTGGCCCACGAGCATTCGGACAGAGCATGCCGGCGAGGGGATTGCTGCAAAACGTGCGGCCAGGACCATCACACCCTGCTCCACCTATCCGAGCGACCACTGTCGACGCGCCGGCTGCGGCAGAATGCGCGCCGGTCTCGGGACGCCGTCGCCTTCACGGAAACCGGCAGCAGCACCCCGGACGCCCTCCGCCACTCCACGTTCGACTCCCGCCCGTCCACCATCGTCCGACACCCGCCAGGGGCGCCGACGTTGTCATCGCTGCTGCAGCGACACAGCGTCAACGTCCTTCCGACTGCGCTGGTACGGTTAGACACCGGAGCGCGCATTTTCGACACCGCCGCGCTCATCGCGGCGACCGGGAGCTCGGCTTTATGTTAAGTGAGTCTCATGTATGCATGCGAATAAACCGGAAGTGTCCAAAATTACCCCACGACGCCCTCGCCTTATAATTTCCACTCAGCCTTACGGGTTGAGTTTGCCGACTGCGCCGTGGGACAAATTGGCCACCAGAAAAAAGGATCTTCACCTGGCAGGATTCGCCCCCCAAACACTACTTTTTGTCAATTGATTTAAAATATTTTCATTCATTGTGATAATTTTGAGAATGATGTATAGTTATTAAGTGAAATGATATTACTCCTTTGCATGTGAAAAATGTACTGAAAAATAAACCTTGATACAATTATTATTTAATTTGTTTTTTTTTTTTTTTTGTACATTGTTAACTGGAAATCCACATTCCCATCTTCTAATTTAATTAAATAATACCTTTTAACAGAAAAGAATTCTAAAATACAATCGTCTATTACGTTATAACTCTCAGTGGTTCTGGTTGCTGAAAATATTTCGAAACCCGTATTAATCGGGAGTTGGTTAAAGTTTAGCTTGCCTTTAATTTTACACGAGTTAAAGGCAAGCATTAGAGGATCCTCCTCTATATCTTTCATCAATGCATCCAAATCCTGTTGGGTCACCCCAGCAGGTAAATTGGATGCTGATTTGTTCGTCATTGTGTTGATGGTGGTGATGGGCCTCATCTTTTTGTTGTTGTTGTTGTTGCTGGTGCTGCGGTTCAAGATGCTGCTGGTGGTTAGTGGTAGCTGGTGCTGGTGATTGGTGGTGCTGGTACTGGTAGCTGAAGCCGATGCTGCTGGTGCTGGTAGCTGGTGCTGGTGTTGTTAGCTGGAGCTGGTGCTGGTGCTGGTTCTGGAGCTGATGCTGGTAGCTGGAGCTGATGCTGCCGGGGCTGGTAGCTGGTGCTGGTGTTGTTAGCTGGAGCTGGTGCTGGTTCTGGAGCTGATGCTGGTAGCTGGAGCTGATGCTGGTGCTGGTGCCGACTGCTGGTCCCTAAATGATATTTTCATCCAGGAACTGACTGAATTTATACCCAAACAAGGACTGCATTTCTTCTCCCACTACTCTTAGTTACAGGTAGTGGGAGAAAGGGTGAGAAGGGTCAGATAAAAAACGTCTCAGGACGTTAAAGCATCATTAGCAGTGACACGAATGACAGTCTAGCAAAAATTTTAGACATCAGTGCCCACAGTGAACTGTCCCACATTTTTGGAATCGTCGATAGTTTTTCCTAATGTTTTTACCCAAATATAGAACTACTTCTATTGGTGGTTGTAAATTTCCAAAACTGTCGAAATAATATGAATCTAATCCTTTCTTAAAATACGCTACCCAATGCGTTCCATTTGATGAAGAGTCTGCTAAAATAATTATTCCACACTCAAGATGATGTGGAAATTTTGGTATCCCGTCTTTCATATAGACTCCTCGAAGGTGTGGAATATTTTTAAAGCCAAACCTCATTAAGTCAAAGTTGGATAATGCCCTATTGGGTAGCTCATTTAATAGTTTTTTTGAGTATGTTTTTGTTGTTTATTTTTTGAAACTGAAATCCCATATCCTTTTCTATATGGTTGTAAATATAAACGTTCACCCAACGCAACTGATTCCATTTTTCTATTATGTCTCTGGTTTTCCTGCAGCTGTGTTTTCGCCATTCTTGCATTGTTAATTGTCTTTGCAATTGGCGCACTGCCTGAAGCCAAACTTTCTACAGCACTTAGAGCTGTTAAAATTGGAACAAGTGGCAAGAAGCCTCCTATTTGGGGTACATTGCTACCTCGTGGGACTATATTTTTCCTACATCCCATTGTGTTTGATACTACTTTTATAACATTTAATATGTCCAGCGGTTTTTCTTTTTCAATTCCTTCGTCGCATGCTTGATTATTGATGCAAGCGATTTTTTTACCACCTTCATTTTCATTTGCTTTGTTTCCATTCCAAACTTTTTCTTAGCCTTGATCATGTTTGTTACAAAATATGCTTCAGCTCTCTCTCCAATTGTACTGTCATTAGCTTTTACACGATCTCAAGCCCTATCAATTAAAATAAAGACCGCTTAATGACGATCACCCAAGTCCTTACTATTTGAATACTCTATATCATGGATTCTACACGCTTCGTCTAAACCATTAATTCCACGATCACCTCGGGCTAATCGTTTCTCTAGCTTAGTACCAGGTCCACAAAAATTATAACCAGGTAAATGAGCCTCAAAGGGAAGAGCATTAATTATATTATTTACGAGACCAGTACCCTGTTTGATATTTGTTTTATTACTGTTTATGTTATAAGGATGTTTACCCATTTTATATCAACCTCAATTATCAAAAGGTTGTCATTGAATGAAGTACTTATCACAATAACATGCGTTTATTAAGACAAAATAAAAGCATTGTAGTTAGAAATATTGAGGGTGGAGGTCATGGAGAGAATAAACCTCCACGCCACAGTACTTTATTACAAAATACAATTGGAGCATTAATTTTTGGATCATCAAACTGTGGAAAAACGAATGTGATGATAAGCCTTATCGAAAGTCCAAATGGTCTCAAATTTGAAAATATTTATGTATTTTCAAAGAGCTTGTATCAACCGAAATATCAGTATTTGGAAAAACTAATGAAACCAATACAAGGGATGGGATACTACACATTTTCAGCGAATGATGAAGTTTTGTCCCCACAGGAAGCTAAAAATAATTCAATTTTAATATTTGATGATGTTGCTTGTGAAAAGCAGGACAATATACGTAACTATTTTTGCATGGGACGTCATAGAAATATTGATTCATTCTACTTATCACAAACCTATACACATATACCATACCAACATTTGATTCGGGATAATGCAAATTTTATTATAATGTTTAAGCAAGACGATTTAAACATGCGTCACATATACAAAGATCATGTAAACAGTGACTTGGACTATGAGTCTTTTATGAAAATTTCACGAAAGTGTTGGGAGGAAAAATATGGATTTCTACTAATTTCGAAAGATGATGAAATGAATACTGGACGATATCGAAAAGGATTTGATCAATTTATTATACTTTAAAAATATGTATTAATAATCATATAACTGTACTAAGATGATGGTTAACAAGACAGTTAAGAATCAAGCTTCATAATGACTACATCGCTGACAATTGCTTTAACAGGAAACACTTCTGTTATTAGTGAAACATTTTTCCCACAAATTGAATTAAAACGAAATTATGAATGTGCTCCCATTGATTTTTATACATTTAATTCAATACCGAATGTGGATATGAGGAACAATCTATTTCATATTGGGAATAAAGTCATAGAAATACCTGTGGGTTCATATGAGTTTGATGACATCACTAAATATATTTTTAATAAGCTTAAGGAGTATCAACTTCATGACAGCATCAAAATTGAATGTATTAGTAATACATTTCAAGTTCAAGTTGTCACTAAAAATGAAACAGTATATTTTAACCATGAACGATCAATTGGACAACTATTCGGATTTAATAAACGAAAATTAAGACCACATGATAATGAAATTTACAGCTCGGATAATCCTATAAATATTTTAAAAATTAATTCTATTAGATTGGAATGCAATATTATTAGTGGATCATATGTAGGGAATAGACCAAATCATGTGCTTCATGAATTTGGAATCAATGTGCCCCCTGGAATTTAATTTATTTAACTGTGAACTGCAGAGAAATAAGCTCACTAGAAGTACGAATAACTGATCAGAACGGAGATTTAGTTGATTTGCGTGGAGAAACTGTATCCATTCGTCTACACCTACGACCAACAGAATCATAATATACAATAAAAAGCAAGTCCTTTGCCCCCTTATCGACATTAACAAATCAAAAGCTGAAGTGGAAACATTGCCATCTCAAGGAGCTTCAAACCAACGACCTGCACTATTATTAAAAAATAAATTGATTGTAAAATCACTTGGCTTTAATATTAAGTAAAGTTTTTTAATTACTATTCAAATGAATGAAATTTTCCATGTTCAAGAAAAGCCTATCAATGACGACAGCATTGTTCAGGTCAGGAGCCACTGTACGGCCGCCGGGCAGAGCGGGTCGAAGAGCACCGCTCTTAGCAATCTGATCTCTACTCTGTTAAGCTAGGTTCGGGACCGCGATATGCCGATCGCCGTTGCACTCCCGCTCTCGTTTTTTTCCTAAAGCTCTGTAAGCATGAGCGCGGAGTTATATCTGTAAGCTAGATTTAAGAGTTACTTATATGAAGCCGAATAAAACAGACGTGCGTCTCACCACCACCTCCAACGAAATTCAATTGTTTTAACGGGCCTGTTGTGCGAGCAATTCACTTCGATGTTCTACTCCGGATCTTGAGCAGCCGGCCCCAGCTACACAAACATTTGGTCCAACGAGCCGGATTATCCTTTGATAAAGAAGATAAGTACGAAATTCCACTCCGTTATCTTTCCGTCTGCATTTAGTCCGTTATTCCTCGGTACATATATCCGTACATCAAAAGGCAAACGGTCTTTACCTCAGTTCCAACTCCGTTTTATTTCTGTCTGCGTTTACTCCGTTCTTCCTCGGTACATATTCTTACATCAACAGACAAACGGTCTTTACCGCAGTTCCTCAGTTCATACATTCCTGCATATGTCCATATTCACATTCGTTGTTCGACTGTCAAAAAGTTACATTTACAATATACACACACACATTCCCAAATACAGTCCACTAAAGAGTCTCCAGCGCCCATACACATATCCGCACACATAATTACCCTGTTATTATTACTGGCTTACATTATTTATATTTTTTACTCAACAAATAAATATTTTTAAGGCCACGGGAAACTACAACTATAAATTTTTCGGGATTGGGTACATACATTGAATATATGTTGTGCATAATTTAATTCCAAACTAATACAACAATAAATACATTATACGAAGAACTAAAGCCGCCCATCAGTATTCGTGATTGAGCATAAATACAGACATACATATATCCAATACATCGACGGAAGCTTTCTACATATTAACATCTCATACAACATACATACATTGTGCAACAGTTAACATCTCATAAATCCATATGACAGCGCATTTTCGGCATTCAACATTTCATGCATTCATATGTAAAGGAAGCAGCGAGGTGTTAATATTTCAAATTGTCATACATTTATACAGCAGCGAGGGTTGCTAGCATCGTACTTGAGCAAGCACTTGATAAGCCAATATACCTGGTGCTTTACTCCCATCAGTCTGATTTAAATGTTATTATTTTATTATTAATTAATAATAATTATATTAATTAATTATTAATTGTTATTTAATAATTAATAATTATTATTTAATAATTATTAATATTATATATTTAATATTAATATTATATATTTAATATTAATATTATATTATTATTATTAATTATTATTATTATTTAATAATTGTTAATTATTATTTAATAATTAATAATTATTACTTAATAATTATTAATTGATTATTGATTATTACTTAATTAATTAATTGAGTTAGTTAAATTATTAATGAACTGAATTGGTTGAATTAAGTGCATTAATTAAATTACTATTATTATTATTATTGGTTGGTATTCTTTCACCTACGCAACCAGTGCGAAAGCTATATATCCGTTCATTTACTATTATTATTATTGGTTGGTATTTTTTCACCCACGCAACCAGTGCAAAAGCTATATATCCGTTCATTTACTATTATGATTATTATTGGTTGGTATTTTTTCACCTATGCAACCAGTGCAAAGCTATATATCCGTTAATTTACTAAAATTATTATTATTGGTTGGTATTTTTTTTCCCCCCACGCAACCAGTGCAAAAGCTATATATCCGTTCATTTACTATTATTATTATTATTGGTTGGTATTTTTTCACCCACGCAACCAGTGCAAAAGCTATATATCCGTTCATTTACTAGTATTATTATTGGTTGGTATTTTTTCACCCACGCAACCAGTGAAAAGGCTATATATCCGATCATTTACTAATATTATTATTATTTTTTGGTATTTTTGCCACCCACGCTAACAGTGCGACACTTCGTTCCCCATTCTGCGGCGTGTGATTCCAAGGATAACAATTTAAGAGTTGGATATTGTGTCGATAGGGGCCACAACGCGCGCATATTCATCGGTCACCAAGTCTGTTTCGTGATTCGTTTCCTCCAATTGCTGCTGGGTTTCTTATCTTCGAATTTGGGTTGGTTCATTCAAGTGTGTCAACACTATTGGGTCAGTCGCAACGTCCGTAGTCGAGTATGCCAGTAAGAAACGACAAAAAACCACAGGCGATCTCATCAATCCGCTTGCAAAGATCCCAATCCGTCTCTCCGCGCCGCTCTCCACTTAGGTCAGGGTCCACCGCTGCCCGATCAAGGACGAACAGTAACGACGCTTTAGATACTCGCCCAGGTCCATCGTCGAGGGTCACTCGATCGACCACGAAAATGGCTCAGAGCGCCATCGACATTACGTTAAGGAAGTTTATTGCCACGACAGACCGTGTGAGTCAATTTGAGGCTAATATCCACACTCCGGGAACCCCGGAAACTACCCAGGTCTCTCCGTACATGTGTCAAGTGCGTCGCGACCAGATTCGGTCACTTTGGGAAAAGGTGGACAGGGATTATGAAAGTTGTTCTGAACTTATAGCGGCATCCGAGGAGAGTACGTCCATCGGGCTAACGCTTCAGTCCAAGTATGAATATTGTTTCTCGATCTACGAAAGATGTGTTTCCAATCTCCAAGAGTTGATCGATAAGAGCGCGCCTCAGGCCGTTCAGGCGTCCGCAAGCATTCACGTCCCAAATTCTACCGGCTTTCGTCTGCCACCCGTGGACACTGAAGTCTTTACAGGCGACTATCTTCGGTGGCCCATCTTTAGGGACCTTTTCACGGCGATCTATATAAACAATGCGCGTCTTACGCCGGTGGAACGGTTGTTCCACTTATTGTCCAAAACGAGTGGCGATGCGCATGCCATTGTTTCCAAGGCACCACTAACCAACGAAGGTTTCAGCTCAGCATGGCAAAATCTTTCGACGCGTTTCGAGAATAGGAGGTTGCTTGTCAATAGTCAGTTAAAAATTCTCTTTAACATCCAGGGTGTGCCCCAAGAGTCCGGAAGCGCTTTAAAGGAGCTACAAGGCACTATACAGAGTTGCCTGACTGCTTTAGAGATGTCATCCATCCAGGTCGAAGCTTGGGACTGTCTCCTGGGGTATATGGTGTCGTCAAAACTTCCCAAGCTCACACTTTCCATGTGGGAGCAGTCGATCCATAACAAGGCGGAAATTCCTACCTGGAAGGAACTCGACTCCTTTCTGACAGCGCCATCGTACGTTAGAAGCCATTGACGATGTCCGGCCCAATGGGCCCGTGCCAGGTCCGTCGAGACCGTCACATGCCAATGGACCCTCATGCAGGCTCAACGCGTACGAAGCCCGGGTGGCTTCGGCGCCCAAAATGTGTGATCTGTGTTCAAGGGAGAATCACCCTGTGCGGATATGCCCACGTTTCTTAGAGATGGACGTTAATGGGCGGTCAGACTACATAAAGAGGAAGCAGCTTTGCTTAAATTGCTTTGCTCGAGGCCATCAACAGCGAGAGTGTACCAGTCCGCATAGCTGTTTTACGTGCCACAGCCGGCATCATTCCTTGTTACATCGCAGCAATCCTTTTACAGGTTCTTCAAGTTCTGGGGGGCCGTCGAGGTCACCACCCACCACTTCTGCAGCAGGTGCGATACCCCCCCGGTTCAAGGGCCGTCCTACTAGGCACGGCCATCGTAAAAATATGTCATCTGGGCTGTGATTTTCAAGCGCGTGCGCTTATCGACTCCGGTTCCGAGGCGACCTTTGTCACGGAGCGGCTTTTCAACCTCATCAAACCTCCATTTCAAACGATCCAGGCCCAAGTCTTGGGTCTTAATCAGACAGTAGACGCGCAATCCAAGAAGCTCTGTCACTTTTCGATTCGGTCACCTTCCAAACCCGGGCTGCATGTAGAAACGGCAGCGTATGTTCTTCCCCATTTGTCCGGAAACTTACCCTCGTATCCGCTGCCAAGGGATCTTCTAAAGGACCTTCCGGACCTCCCCTTAGCCGATCCTAAATTCTTCGAAAGCTCCCAGATAGACGTTTTAATCGGTGCCGACATCCTTCCGTCCGTCCTCCTGGGCGGCTGTAGGCCCAACTTTTGCGGGTCGCTCCTTGGACAGGAGTCTATTTTTGGCTGGGTGCTTACCGAGCCCGTGTACATTGCAGGTCATCGCAGCGTGGCCGCGTCCTCCACTCGGGTTTCTCGGTCGGTCGAAGACCCCCTGGACAAACTTCTTACCAAGTTCTGGGAGGTGGAAGAGGTGCCGGCTGAATTGGTATCCGAAGCTGATTCGGCGTGTGAGAAGAACTTCCTCCGGACCACGAAGAGAGGCAGTTGCGGGAAATATGTGGTGACACTGCCATTTCGTGACCCTGATCACGTAGGAGCGGGGTTGGCACATTCCAGATCCTTCGCGCTGTTTCAGTTCCTGCGGAACCAACAACGCTTGAGGAAGGATCCGTCACTCAAGGCACGGTATGAGGCCGTTAACCGAGAGTACCTGGATCTAGGGCACATGATCGAAGTTCCAGCCACGAAGCATGTTGCCAGCTATTATCTCCCACATCACGAAGGTGCGTGTCGTGTTCAATGCATCCAGTCCGTCCGCAAACGGGACCAGCTTGAACGGCATCCTTCACGCGGGTCCAGTTCTACAGTCCGATTTGACAATCCAAATTCTAAAGTGGCGGTACTTTCGGTACGTTTTCAATGCCGACATTGAGAAGATGTACCGTCAAATTTGGGTTGATCCGAGCCACACCTCGTTCCAACGCATCCTATTTCGAAATCCAGGGGGAGAAATCCGAGATTACGAGCTGAAGACGGTCACCTTCGGATTCAATTGCGCCCCATTTCTGGCGATCCGTGTCCTGCAACAGCTCGCAGATGACGAAGAAGAGAGGTATCCGCAGGCGAGCCATATTATTCGAAATTACATGTACGTGGACGATGTCCTAGCCGGAGCAGACTCCAAGTGAGAAGCTGAGCTGGCTATTCAAGAGTTGGATAAGACTCTGAGCTCGGCAGGGTTCCCTCTACGGAAATGGACAGCCAATAGCCGAGCAATTTTGACAAATATCCCGAGTGAGCATCTCTTTCGCGCTGACTTCCTTGAGATCGACTCTGAGAGTACGGCGAAAACGTTGGGGGTGCGCTGGCAGGCAACATCCGATGAGTTCTGTCCTCTGACGCGCCCCTTACGAAGCGACGGGTCCTGTCCCAAATTGCAAAACTATTCGATCCAGCAGGCTGGCTTGCCCCCTTTATTGTCCGATCTAAGATGTTCATGCAGGACATCTGGCTCCAGGATCTAGGGTGGGACGACGTTCTCCCCCAGGAATCAGCTCAAAAATGGACCGAATTTCTTGAAAGTTATTCCTCGCTCGGTCAGATCCGCATTTCGCGTTGGGTCGCATTCCGGCCAGGACTGAGGGTAGAGCATTATGGGTTCTGTAATGCGTCGCAAAAGGCGTATGGTGCGGCCATCTATGTCCGAGTTGAAGTTGGGTCTACGATAATGGTCAATCTGCTCACGGCAAAGACGAGAGTGGCACCGGTGAAAACGGTGTCGCTCCCGAGGCTAGAATTATGTGGAGCCTTGCTGCTGTCCGAAATGGCCGCCTCTATTCTTCCAAAGATGCCCGGGTCCACTGCAGGCTTGCACTGTTGGACTGATTCAACGATCGTGTTGGCATGGCTAAGCAAGCCAGCGTGTCATTGGACAACATTCGTCGCTAATCGGGTGACCAAAATTACGCAGTCCACAGGTGCGGAAAGGTGGGCACATGTTCGCTCCGAACAGAACCCTGCCGATCTCGCAAGCAGGGAAGTGTCGCTTAGAGACCTTACCGACAGTCAGCTGTGGTGGCACGGTCCGGCCTGGTTGCGTGTGCCCCGCTCTGAATGGCCATCGTCAGGCGGCGAGTCGCCCGAAACTGACCTTGCGAAAGCTTTATATCCGTTCATTTACTATTATTATTATTGGTTGGTATTTTTTCACCCACGCAACCAGTGCAAAAGCTATATATCCGTTCATTTACTATTATGATTATTATTGGTTAGTATTTTTTCACCTACGCAACCAGTGCAAAGCTATATATCCGTTAATTTACTAAAATTATTATTATTGGTCGGTATTTTTTTTCCCCCCACGCAACCAGTGCAAAAGCTATATATCCGTTCATTTACTATTATTATTATTATTGGTTGGTATTTTTTTCACCCACGCAACCAGTGCAAAAGCTATATATCCGTTCATTTACTAGTATTATTATTGGTTGGTATTTTTTCACCCACGCAACCAGTGAAAAGGCTATATATCCGATCATTTACTAATATTATTATTATTTTTTGGTATTTTTTCCACCCACGCTAACAGTGCGACATTTCGTTCCCCATTCTGCGGCGTGTGATTCCAAGGATAACAATTTAAGAGTTGGATATTGTGTCGATAGGGGCCACAACGCGCGCATATTCATCGGTCACCAAGTCGGTTTCGTGATTCGTTTCCTCCAATTGCTGCTGGGTTTCTTATCTTCGAATTTGGGTTGGTTCATTCAAGTGTGTCAACACTATTGGGTCAGTCGCAACGTCCGTAGTCGAGTATGCCAGTAAGAAACGACAAAAAACCACAGGCGATCTCATCAATCCGCTTGCAAAGATCCCAATCCGTCTCTCCGCGCCGCTCTCCACTTAGGTCAGGGTCCACCGCTGCCCGATCAAGGACGAACAGTAACGACGCTTTAGATACTCGCCCAGGTCCATCGTCGAGGGTCACTCGATCGACCACGAAAATGGCTCAGAGCGCCATCGACATTGCGTTAAGGAAGTTTATTGCCACGACAGACCGTGTGAGTCAATTTGAGGTTAATATCCACACTCCGGGAACCCCGGGGACTACCCAGGTCTCTCCGTACATGTGTCAAGTGCGTCGCGACCAGATTCGGTCACTTTGGGAAAAGGTGGACAGGGATTATGAAAGTTGTTCTGAACTTATAGCGGCATCCGAGGAGAGTACGTCCATCGGGCTAACGCTTCAGTCCAAGTATGAATATTGTTTCTCGATCTACGAAAGATGTGTTTCCAATCTCCAAGAGTTGATCGATAAGAGCGCGCCTCAGGCCGTTCAGGCGTCCGCAAGCATTCACGTCCCAAATTCTACCGGCTGTCGTCTGCCACCCGTGGACACTGAAGTCTTTACAGGCGACTATCTTCGGTGGCCCATCTTTAGGGACCTTTTCACGGCGATCTATATAAACAATGCGCGTCTTACGCCGGTGGAACGGTTGTTCCACTTATTGTCCAAAACGAGTGGCGATGCGCATGCCATTGTTTCCAAGGCACCACTAACCAACGAAGGTTTCAGCTCAGCGTGGCAAAATCTTTCGACGCGTTTCGAGAATAGGAGGTTGCTTGTCAATAGTCAGTTAAAAATTCTCTTTAACATCCAGGGTGTGCCCCAAGAGTCCGGAAGCGCTTTAAAGGAGCTACAAGGCACTATACAGAGTTGCCTGACTGCTTTAGAGATGTCATCCATCCAGGTCGAAGCTTGGGACTGTCTCCTGGTGTATATGGTGTCGTCAAAACTTCCCAAGCTCACACTTTCCATGTGGGAGCAGTCGATCCATAACAAGGCGGAAATTCCTACCTGGAAGGAACTCGACTCCTTTCTGACAGCGCCATCGTACGTTAGAAGCCATTGACGATGTCCGGCCCAATGGGCCCGTGCCAGGTCCGTCGAGACCGTCACATGCCAATGGACCCTCATGCAGGCTCAACGCGTACGAAGCCCGGGTGGCTTCGGCGCCCAAAATGTGTGATCTGTGTTCAAGGGAGAATCACCCTGTGCGGATATGCCCACGTTTCTTAGAGATGGACGTTAATGGGCGGTCAGACTACATAAAGAGGAAGCAGCTTTGCTTAAATTGCTTTGCTCGAGGCCATCAACAGCGAGAGTGTACCAGTCCGCATAGCTGTTTTACGTGCCACAGCCGGCATCATTCCTTGTTACATCGCAGCAATCCTTTTACAGGTTCTTCAAGTTCTGGGGGGCCGTCGAGGTCACCACCCACCACTTCTGCAGCAGGTGCGATACCCCCCCGGTTCAAGGGCCGTCCTACTAGGCACGGCCATCGTAAAAATATGTCATCTGGGCTGTGATTTTCAAGCGCGTGCGCTTATCGACTCCGGTTCCGAGGCGACCTTTGTCACGGAGCGGCTTTTCAACCTCATCAAACCTCCATTTCAAACGATCCAGGCCCAAGTTTTGGGTCTTAATCAGACAGTAGACGCGCAATCCAAGAAGCTCTGTCACTTTTCGATTCGGTCACCTTCCAAACCCGGGCTGCATGTAGAAACGGCAGCGTATGTTCTTCCCCATTTGTCCGGAAACTTACCCTCGTATCCGCTGCCAAGGGATCTTCTAAAGGACCTTCCGGACCTCCCCTTAGCCGATCCTAAATTCTTCGAAAGCTCCCAGATAGACGTTTTAATCGGTGCCGACATCCTTCCGTCCGTCCTCCTGGGCGGCTGTAGGCCCAACTTTTGCGGGTCGCTCCTTGGACAGGAGTCTATTTTTGGCTGGGTGCTTACCGAGCCCGTGTACATTGCAGGTCATCGCAGCGTGGCCGCGTCCTCCACTCGGGTTTCTCGGTCGGTCGAAGACCCCCTGGACAAACTTCTTACCAAGTTCTGGGAGGTGGAAGAGGTGCCGGCTGAATTGGTATCCGAAGCTGATTCGGCGTGTGAGAAGAACTTCCTCCGGACCACGAAGAGAGGCAGTTGCGGGAAATATGTGGTGACACTGCCATTTCGTGACCCTGATCACGTAGGAGCGGGGTTGGCACATTCCAGATCCTTCGCGCTGTTTCAGTTCCTGCGGAACCAACAACGCTTGAGGAAGGATCCGTCACTCAAGGCACGGTATGAGGCCGTTAACCGAGAGTACCTGGATCTAGGGCACATGATCGAAGTTCCAGCCACGAAGCATGTTGCCAGCTATTATCTCCCACATCACGAAGGTGCGTGTCGTGTTCAATGCATCCAGTCCGTCCGCAAACGGGACCAGCTTGAACGGCATCCTTCACGCGGGTCCAGTTCTACAGTCCGATTTGACAATCCAAATTCTAAAGTGGCGGTACTTTCGGTACGTTTTCAATGCCGACATTGAGAAGATGTACCGTCAAATTTGGGTTGATCCGAGCCACACCTCGTTCCAACGCATCCTATTTCGAAATCCAGGGGGAGAAATCCGAGATTACGAGCTGAAGACGGTCACCTTCGGATTCAATTGCGCCCCATTTCTGGCGATCCGTGTCCTGCAACAGCTCGCAGATGACGAAGAAGAGAGGTATCCGCAGGCGAGCCATATTATTCGAAATTACATGTACGTGGACGATGTCCTAGCCGGAGCAGACTCCAAGTGAGAAGCTGAGCTGGCTATTCAAGAGTTGGATAAGACTCTGAGCTCGGCAGGGTTCCCTCTACGGAAATGGACAGCCAATAGCCGAGCAATTTTGACAAATATCCCGAGTGAGCATCTCTTTCGCGCTGACTTCCTTGAGATCGACTCTGAGAGTACGGCGAAAACGTTGGGGGTGCGCTGGCAGGCAACATCCGATGAGTTCTGTCCTCTGACGCGCCCCTTACGAAGCGACGGGTCCTGTCCCAAATTGCAAAACTATTCGATCCAGCAGGCTGGCTTGCCCCCTTTATTGTCCGATCTAAGATGTTCATGCAGGACATCTGGCTCCAGGATCTAGGGTGGGACGACGTTCTCCCCCAGGAATCAGCTCAAAAATGGACCGAATTTCTTGAAAGTTATTCCTCGCTCGGTCAGATCCGCATTTCGCGTTGGGTCGCATTCCGGCCAGGACTGAGGGTAGAGCATTATGGGTTCTGTAATGCGTCGCAAAAGGCGTATGGTGCGGCCATCTATGTCCGAGTTGAAGTTGGGTCTACGATAATGGTCAATCTGCTCACGGCAAAGACGAGAGTGGCACCGGTGAAAACGGTGTCGCTCCCGAGGCTAGAATTATGTGGAGCCTTGCTGCTGTCCGAAATGGCCGCCTCTATTCTTCCAAAGATGCCCGGGTCCACTGCAGGCTTGCACTGTTGGACTGATTCAACGATCGTGTTGGCATGGCTAAGCAAGCCAGCGTGTCATTGGACAACATTCGTCGCTAATCGGTTGACCAAAATTACGCAGTCCACAGGTGCGGAAAGGTGGGCACATGTTCGCTCCGAACAGAACCCTGCCGATCTCGCAAGCAGGGAAGTGTCGCTTAGAGACCTTACCGACAGTCAGCTGTGGTGGTACGGTCCGGCCTGGTTGCGTGTGCCCCGCTCTGAATGGCCATCGTCAGGCGGCGAGTCGCCCGAAACTGACCTTGCGAAAGCTTTATATCCGTTAATTTACTATTATTATTATTGGTTGGTATTTTTTCACCCACGCAACCAGTGCAAAAGCTATATATCCGTTCATTTACTATTATGATTATTATTGGTTAGTATTTTTTCACCTACGCAACCAGTGCAAAGCTATATATCCGTTAATTTACTAAAATTATTATTATTGGTCGGTATTTTTTTTCCCCCCACGCAACCAGTGCAAAAGCTATATATCCGTTCATTTACTATTATTATTATTATTGGTTGGTATTTTTTTCACCCACGCAACCAGTGCAAAAGCTATATATCCGTTCATTTACTAGTATTATTATTGGTTGGTATTTTTTCACCCACGCAACCAGTGAAAAGGCTATATATCCGATCATTTACTAATATTATTATTATTTTTTGGTATTTTTTCCACCCACGCTAACAGTGCGACATTTCGTTCCCCATTCTGCGGCGTGTGATTCCAAGGATAACAATTTAAGAGTTGGATATTGTGTCGATAGGGGCCACAACGCGCGCATATTCATCGGTCACCAAGTCGGTTTCGTGATTCGTTTCCTCCAATTGCTGCTGGGTTTCTTATCTTCGAATTTGGGTTGGTTCATTCAAGTGTGTCAACACTATTGGGTCAGTCGCAACGTCCGTAGTCGAGTATGCCAGTAAGAAACGACAAAAAACCACAGGCGATCTCATCAATCCGCTTGCAAAGATCCCAATCCGTCTCTCCGCGCCGCTCTCCACTTAGGTCAGGGTCCACCGCTGCCCGATCAAGGACGAACAGTAACGACGCTTTAGATACTCGCCCAGGTCCATCGTCGAGGGTCACTCGATCGACCACGAAAATGGCTCAGAGCGCCATCGACATTGCGTTAAGGAAGTTTATTGCCACGACAGACCGTGTGAGTCAATTTGAGGTTAATATCCACACTCCGGGAACCCCGGGGACTACCCAGGTCTCTCCGTACATGTGTCAAGTGCGTCGCGACCAGATTCGGTCACTTTGGGAAAAGGTGGACAGGGATTATGAAAGTTGTTCTGAACTTATAGCGGCATCCGAGGAGAGTACGTCCATCGGGCTAACGCTTCAGTCCAAGTATGAATATTGTTTCTCGATCTACGAAAGATGTGTTTCCAATCTCCAAGAGTTGATCGATAAGAGCGCGCCTCAGGCCGTTCAGGCGTCCGCAAGCATTCACGTCCCAAATTCTACCGGCTGTCGTCTGCCACCCGTGGACACTGAAGTCTTTACAGGCGACTATCTTCGGTGGCCCATCTTTAGGGACCTTTTCACGGCGATCTATATAAACAATGCGCGTCTTACGCCGGTGGAACGGTTGTTCCACTTATTGTCCAAAACGAGTGGCGATGCGCATGCCATTGTTTCCAAGGCACCACTAACCAACGAAGGTTTCAGCTCAGCGTGGCAAAATCTTTCGACGCGTTTCGAGAATAGGAGGTTGCTTGTCAATAGTCAGTTAAAAATTCTCTTTAACATCCAGGGTGTGCCCCAAGAGTCCGGAAGCGCTTTAAAGGAGCTACAAGGCACTATACAGAGTTGCCTGACTGCTTTAGAGATGTCATCCATCCAGGTCGAAGCTTGGGACTGTCTCCTGGTGTATATGGTGTCGTCAAAACTTCCCAAGCTCACACTTTCCATGTGGGAGCAGTCGATCCATAACAAGGCGGAAATTCCTACCTGGAAGGAACTCGACTCCTTTCTGACAGCGCCATCGTACGTTAGAAGCCATTGACGATGTCCGGCCCAATGGGCCCGTGCCAGGTCCGTCGAGACCGTCACATGCCAATGGACCCTCATGCAGGCTCAACGCGTACGAAGCCCGGGTGGCTTCGGCGCCCAAAATGTGTGATCTGTGTTCAAGGGAGAATCACCCTGTGCGGATATGCCCACGTTTCTTAGAGATGGACGTTAATGGGCGGTCAGACTACATAAAGAGGAAGCAGCTTTGCTTAAATTGCTTTGCTCGAGGCCATCAACAGCGAGAGTGTACCAGTCCGCATAGCTGTTTTACGTGCCACAGCCGGCATCATTCCTTGTTACATCGCAGCAATCCTTTTACAGGTTCTTCAAGTTCTGGGGGGCCGTCGAGGTCACCACCCACCACTTCTGCAGCAGGTGCGATACCCCCCCGGTTCAAGGGCCGTCCTACTAGGCACGGCCATCGTAAAAATATGTCATCTGGGCTGTGATTTTCAAGCGCGTGCGCTTATCGACTCCGGTTCCGAGGCGACCTTTGTCACGGAGCGGCTTTTCAACCTCATCAAACCTCCATTTCAAACGATCCAGGCCCAAGTCTTGGGTCTTAATCAGACAGTAGACGCGCAATCCAAGAAGCTCTGTCACTTTTCGATTCGGTCACCTTCCAAACCCGGGCTGCATGTAGAAACGGCAGCGTATGTTCTTCCCCATTTGTCCGGAAACTTACCCTCGTATCCGCTGCCAAGGGATCTTCTAAAGGACCTTCCGGACCTCCCCTTAGCCGATCCTAAATTCTTCGAAAGCTCCCAGATAGACGTTTTAATCGGTGCCGACATCCTTCCGTCCGTCCTCCTGGGCGGCTGTAGGCCCAACTTTTGCGGGTCGCTCCTTGGACAGGAGTCTATTTTTGGCTGGGTGCTTACCGAGCCCGTGTACATTGCAGGTCATCGCAGCGTGGCCGCGTCCTCCACTCGGGTTTCTCGGTCGGTCGAAGACCCCCTGGACAAACTTCTTACCAAGTTCTGGGAGGTGGAAGAGGTGCCGGCTGAATTGGTATCCGAAGCTGATTCGGCGTGTGAGAAGAACTTCCTCCGGACCACGAAGAGAGGCAGTTGCGGGAAATATGTGGTGACACTGCCATTTCGTGACCCTGATCACGTAGGAGCGGGGTTGGCACATTCCAGATCCTTCGCGCTGTTTCAGTTCCTGCGGAACCAACAACGCTTGAGGAAGGATCCGTCACTCAAGGCACGGTATGAGGCCGTTAACCGAGAGTACCTGGATCTAGGGCACATGATCGAAGTTCCAGCCACGAAGCATGTTGCCAGCTATTATCTCCCACATCACGAAGGTGCGTGTCGTGTTCAATGCATCCAGTCCGTCCGCAAACGGGACCAGCTTGAACGGCATCCTTCACGCGGGTCCAGTTCTACAGTCCGATTTGACAATCCAAATTCTAAAGTGGCGGTACTTTCGGTACGTTTTCAATGCCGACATTGAGAAGATGTACCGTCAAATTTGGGTTGATCCGAGCCACACCTCGTTCCAACGCATCCTATTTCGAAATCCAGGGGGAGAAATCCGAGATTACGAGCTGAAGACGGTCACCTTCGGATTCAATTGCGCCCCATTTCTGGCGATCCGTGTCCTGCAACAGCTCGCAGATGACGAAGAAGAGAGGTATCCGCAGGCGAGCCATATTATTCGAAATTACATGTACGTGGACGATGTCCTAGCCGGAGCAGACTCCAAGTGAGAAGCTGAGCTGGCTATTCAAGAGTTGGATAAGACTCTGAGCTCGGCAGGGTTCCCTCTACGGAAATGGACAGCCAATAGCCGAGCAATTTTGACAAATATCCCGAGTGAGCATCTCTTTCGCGCTGACTTCCTTGAGATCGACTCTGAGAGTACGGCGAAAACGTTGGGGGTGCGCTGGCAGGCAACATCCGATGAGTTCTGTCCTCTGACGCGCCCCTTACGAAGCGACGGGTCCTGTCCCAAATTGCAAAACTATTCGATCCAGCAGGCTGGCTTGCCCCCTTTATTGTCCGATCTAAGATGTTCATGCAGGACATCTGGCTCCAGGATCTAGGGTGGGACGACGTTCTCCCCCAGGAATCAGCTCAAAAATGGACCGAATTTCTTGAAAGTTATTCCTCGCTCGGTCAGATCCGCATTTCGCGTTGGGTCGCATTCCGGCCAGGACTGAGGGTAGAGCATTATGGGTTCTGTAATGCGTCGCAAAAGGCGTATGGTGCGGCCATCTATGTCCGAGTTGAAGTTGGGTCTACGATAATGGTCAATCTGCTCACGGCAAAGACGAGAGTGGCACCGGTGAAAACGGTGTCGCTCCCGAGGCTAGAATTATGTGGAGCCTTGCTGCTGTCCGAAATGGCCGCCTCTATTCTTCCAAAGATGCCCGGGTCCACTGCAGGCTTGCACTGTTGGACTGATTCAACGATCGTGTTGGCATGGCTAAGCAAGCCAGCGTGTCATTGGACAACATTCGTCGCTAATCGGGTGACCAAAATTACGCAGTCCACAGGTGCGGAAAGGTGGGCACATGTTCGCTCCGAACAGAACCCTGCCGATCTCGCAAGCAGGGAAGTGTCGCTTAGAGACCTTACCGACAGTCAGCTGTGGTGGTACGGTCCGGCCTGGTTGCGTGTGCCCCGCTCTGAATGGCCATCGTCAGGCGGCGAGTCGCCCGAAACTGACCTTGCGAAAGCTTTATATCCGTTCATTTACTATTATTATTATTGGTTGGTATTTTTTCACCCACGCAACCAGTGCAAAAGCTATATATCCGTTCATTTACTATTATGATTATTATTGGTTAGTATTTTTTCACCTACGCAACCAGTGCAAAGCTATATATCCGTTAATTTACTAAAATTATTATTATTGGTCGGTATTTTTTTTTCCCCCCACGCAACCAGTGCAAAAGCTATATATCCGTTCATTTACTATTATTATTATTATTGGTTGGTATTTTTTTCACCCACGCAACCAGTGCAAAAGCTATATATCCGTTCATTTACTAGTATTATTATTGGTTGGTATTTTTTCACCCACGCAACCAGTGAAAAGGCTATATATCCGATCATTTACTAATATTATTATTATTTTTTGGTATTTTTTCCACCCACGCTAACAGTGCGACATTTCGTTCCCCATTCTGCGGCGTGTGATTCCAAGGATAACAATTTAAGAGTTGGATATTGTGTCGATAGGGGCCACAACGCGCGCATATTCATCGGTCACCAAGTCGGTTTCGTGATTCGTTTCCTCCAATTGCTGCTGGGTTTCTTATCTTCGAATTTGGGTTGGTTCATTCAAGTGTGTCAACACTATTGGGTCAGTCGCAACGTCCGTAGTCGAGTATGCCAGTAAGAAACGACAAAAAACCACAGGCGATCTCATCAATCCGCTTGCAAAGATCCCAATCCGTCTCTCCGCGCCGCTCTCCACTTAGGTCAGGGTCCACCGCTGCCCGATCAAGGACGAACAGTAACGACGCTTTAGATACTCGCCCAGGTCCATCGTCGAGGGTCACTCGATCGACCACGAAAATGGCTCAGAGCGCCATCGACATTACGTTAAGGAAGTTTATTGCCACGACAGACCGTGTGAGTCAATTTGAGGCTAATATCCACACTCCGGGAACCCCGGAAACTACCCAGGTCTCTCCGTACATGTGTCAAGTGCGTCGCGACCAGATTCGGTCACTTTGGGAAAAGGTGGACAGGGATTATGAAAGTTGTTCTGAACTTATAGCGGCATCCGAGGAGAGTACGTCCATCGGGCTAACGCTTCAGTCCAAGTATGAATATTGTTTCTCGATCTACGAAAGATGTGTTTCCAATCTCCAAGAGTTGATCGATAAGAGCGCGCCTCAGGCCGTTCAGGCGTCCGCAAGCATTCACGTCCCAAATTCTACCGGCTTTCGTCTGCCACCCGTGGACACTGAAGTCTTTACAGGCGACTATCTTCGGTGGCCCATCTTTAGGGACCTTTTTACGGCGATCTATATAAACAATGCGCGTCTTACGCCGGTGGAACGGTTGTTCCACTTATTGTCCAAAACGAGTGGCGATGCGCATGCCATTGTTTCCAAGGCACCACTAACCAACGAAGGTTTCAGCTCAGCGTGGCAAAATCTTTCGACGCGTTTCGAGAATAGGAGGTTGCTTGTCAATAGTCAGTTAAAAATTCTCTTTAACATCCAGGGTGTGCCCCAAGAGTCCGGAAGCGCTTTAAAGGAGCTACAAGGCACTATACAGAGTTGCCTGACTGCTTTAGAGATGTCATCCATCCAGGTCGAAGCTTGGGACTGTCTCCTGGTGTATATGGTGTCGTCAAAACTTCCCAAGCTCACACTTTCCATGTGGGAGCAGTCGATCCATAACAAGGCGCAAATTCCTACCTGGAAGGAACTCGACTCCTTTCTGACAGCGCCATCGTACGTTAGAAGCCATTGACGATGTCCGGCCCAATGGGCCCGTGCCAGGTCCGTCGAGACCGTCACATGCCAATGGACCCTCATGCAGGCTCAACGCGTACGAAGCCCGGGTGGCTTCGGCGCCCAAAATGTGTGATCTGGGTTCAAGGGAGAATCACCCTGTGCGGATATGCCCACGTTTCTTAGAGATGGACGTTAATGGGCGGTCAGACTACATAAAGAGGAAGCAGCTTTGCTTAAATTGCTTTGCTCGAGGCCATCAACAGCGAGAGTGTACCAGTCCGCATAGCTGTTTTACGTGCCACAGCCGGCATCATTCCTTGTTACATCGCAGCAATCCTTTTACAGGTTCTTCAAGTTCTGGGGGGCCGTCGAGGTCACCACCCACCACTTCTGCAGCAGGTGCGATACCCCCCCGGTTCAAGGGCCGTCCTACTAGGCACGGCCATCGTAAAAATATGTCATCTGGGCTGTGATTTTCAAGCGCGTGCGCTTATCGACTCCGGTTCCGAGGCGACCTTTGTCACGGAGCGGCTTTTCAACCTCATCAAACCTCCATTTCAAACGATCCAGGCCCAAGTCTTGGGTCTTAATCAGACAGTAGACGCGCAATCCAAGAAGCTCTGTCACTTTTCGATTCGGTCACCTTCCAAACCCGGGCTGCATGTAGAAACGGCAGCGTATGTTCTTCCCCATTTGTCCGGAAACTTACCCTCGTATCCGCTGCCAAGGGATCTTCTAAAGGACCTTCCGGACCTCCCCTTAGCCGATCCTAAATTCTTCGAAAGCTCCCAGATAGACGTTTTAATCGGTGCCGACATCCTTCCGTCCGTCCTCCTGGGCGGCTGTAGGCCCAACTTTTGCGGGTCGCTCCTTGGACAGGAGTCTATTTTTGGCTGGGTGCTTACCGAGCCCGTGTACATTGCAGGTCATCGCAGCGTGGCCGCGTCCTCCACTCGGGTTTCTCGGTCGGTCGAAGACCCCCTGGACAAACTTCTTACCAAGTTCTGGGAGGTGGAAGAGGTGCCGGCTGAATTGGTATCCGAAGCTGATTCGGCGTGTGAGAAGAACTTCCTCCGGACCACGAAGAGAGGCAGTTGCGGGAAATATGTGGTGACACTGCCATTTCGTGACCCTGATCACGTAGGAGCGGGGTTGGCACATTCCAGATCCTTCGCGCTGTTTCAGTTCCTGCGGAACCAACAACGCTTGAGGAAGGATCCGTCACTCAAGGCACGGTATGAGGCCGTTAACCGAGAGTACCTGGATCTAGGGCACATGATCGAAGTTCCAGCCACGAAGCATGTTGCCAGCTATTATCTCCCACATCACGAAGGTGCGTGTCGTGTTCAATGCATCCAGTCCGTCCGCAAACGGGACCAGCTTGAACGGCATCCTTCACGCGGGTCCAGTTCTACAGTCCGATTTGACAATCCAAATTCTAAAGTGGCGGTACTTTCGGTACGTTTTCAATGCCGACATTGAGAAGATGTACCGTCAAATTTGGGTTGATCCGAGCCACACCTCGTTCCAACGCATCCTATTTCGAAATCCAGGGGGAGAAATCCGAGATTACGAGCTGAAGACGGTCACCTTCGGATTCAATTGCGCCCCATTTCTGGCGATCCGTGTCCTGCAACAGCTCGCAGATGACGAAGAAGAGAGGTATCCGCAGGCGAGCCATATTATTCGAAATTACATGTACGTGGACGATGTCCTAGCCGGAGCAGACTCCAAGTGAGAAGCTGAGCTGGCTATTCAAGAGTTGGATAAGGCTCTGAGCTCGGCAGGGTTCCCTCTACGGAAATGGACAGCCAATAGCCGAGCAATTTTGACAAATATCCCGAGTGAGCATCTCTTTCGCGCTGACTTCCTTGAGATCGACTCTGAGAGTACGGCGAAAACGTTGGGGGTGCGCTGGCAGGCAACATCCGATGAGTTCTGTCCTCTGACGCGCCCCTTACGAAGCGACGGGTCCTGTCCCAAATTGCAAAACTATTCGATCCAGCAGGCTGGCTTGCCCCCTTTATTGTCCGATCTAAGATGTTCATGCAGGACATCTGGCTCCAGGATCTAGGGTGGGACGACGTTCTCCCCCAGGAATCAGCTCAAAAATGGACCGAATTTCTTGAAAGTTATTCCTCGCTCGGTCAGATCCGCATTTCGCGTTGGGTCGCATTCCGTCCAGGACTGAGGGTAGAGCATTATGGGTTCTGTGATGCGTCGCAAAAGGCGTATGGTGCGGCCATCTATGTCCGAGTTGAAGTTGGGTCTACGATAATGGTCAATCTGCTCACGGCAAAGACGAGAGTGGCACCGGTGAAAACGGTGTCGCTCCCGAGGCTAGAATTATGTGGAGCCTTGCTGCTGTCCGAAATGGCCGCCTCTATTCTTCCAAAGATGCCCGGGTCCACTGCAGGCTTGCACTGTTGGACTGATTCAACGATCGTGTTGGCATGGCTAAGCAAGCCAGCGTGTCATTGGACAACATTCGTCGCTAATCGGGTGACCAAAATTACGCAGTCCACAGGTGCGGAAAGGTGGGCACATGTTCGCTCCGAACAGAACCCTACCGATCTCGCAAGCAGGGAAGTGTCGCTTAGAGACCTTACCGACAGTCAGCTGTGGTGGCACGGTCCGGCCTGGTTGCATGTGCCCCGCTCTGAATGGCCATCGTCAGGCGGCGAGTCGCCCGAAACTGACCTTGAGAAACGAGCGGTCAAGGTCCATGTCGCGGAGGTACTCCCAGAGGACATTCTCGAGCGATTCTCTAAGCTCGACAAGGCATTGCGAGTTTCCGCATACGTATATCGTTTCATTCAACGGGCGCGACGAATAACGGGTCCCTGTGAAGAGCAGCTGTCCAACGATGAGATCGCCGCAGCCAAACGGCTCCTAATTTCCACGTCTTAACGTCGATATTTCCCGCTAGAATACGCCTGCTTGAGCCAAAAACGTTCAGTTCAACCATTCAGTTCCATCAAGAATATGAATCCCTTTCTGTATTATCATGGTCTCATAAGAGCTTGCGGGCGGGGGACGTCCTCCGAGGTCCTCCAATAAGATGAACGGCATCCGGTCATTCTTCCGTACAATTGTCATTTTGCACGTCTCCTCGTACATTTTACGCACCGGATAACGCTGCATGGCGGTAATCAACTGATGGTCCGGCTGATCCGTGCGAATTTTTGGATACCCCGGGTAAAGAATCTGGTCAAGTCCGTAATCTTCTCCTGCAAGGTATGCGTGATCCAGAAAAGGAAGCTACAGACCCAGCTCATGGGTGAATTGCCCAAGGAGCGGACATCCTTTTCGCGTCCATTTACATATACAGGCATGGATATTAAGAACTACACCGGACGAGCCAGTCTCGTTATGAAAGGGTATGTGCTAGTGTGTGTGTTTTTCTACAAAGGCGATCCATCTGGAACCCACATCCGACCTGACTACCGAGAAATTTCTCGCAGCCTTCTCGCGTTTTGTGTCCCGGAGAGGGTGTCCGCGCCAAGTTCAGTCGGACAATGGGAAAACCTTTGTTGGGGCAGCCGTGGTGTTGTCCAGGGAATTTCTGCTGGCATTGAAGGAATCAGTGACGAGTGCCTATAGTCACCAGCAGATTTTGTGGCAGTTTATTCCTCCGGGAGCGCCCCATATGGAGGGTTTGTGGGAAGCTTGAGTCAAGAGCTTCAAAACATTGTTTTATAAGTCCACAGCCACTCGAAAATATACTTTCGAAGAGCTTTCCACGCTTCTCGCCAAGGTCGAGGCCTGCCTGAATTCGCGGCCAATCGCTCCAATGTCCGTGGACCCCACAGATTTGCTGGCATTCACGCCGGGGCATTTTCTTGTCGGGGGGCCCATCCTCGCCATCGCAGAACCTGAAATAAAGGGTGCCACGACATCTATAATCAACCGGTGGCAGCACCTTAAGGCTGTCCATCAGCAATTTCGTCTGCGGTGGAAAGAGGAGTACCTCAAGGAGCTCCATAAACGCAATAAGTGGCAAACACCCACAGAGAACCTTGCCGTGGTCGATATGGTTGTGATCAAGGACGACAATCTGCCATCCAATGAGTGGCGGCTCGGCAGGGTCGATGCGGTGTCTCCCGGACCAGACGGTCATGTCAGAGTAGTGACCATTCGCACTGCACGAGGTTCCGTTAAGCGCCAGTCGCAAAGGTCGTCCTGCTACCATGGGTAGCCGTCAATCGGCCGCAATGACTAGTCTCTTCCTAAATCCATAGTCCTCCGCGCCCCCTAGTCTAAGTCCTACCGCTACCTCCTACTAATTTTGTTTTTATTGTCCTGTCAAGCAGATCAAGCACCATGTCTCCACGTCCACGCAGTGCCGTCGTTCTTGAGAGCAGACGAACTCAAGGTATAAATTCCTACCGCTGCCGAGTCTGCCATGGAGTTCATCCGCTACGGAAGTGTCGCCGTTTTTTTCGGCTGAGTGTGGAGAAGAGGCTCCGCGCTGTGCTCGCCAACCGCTACTGTGCGAATTGTCTGGCTCACGAGCACTCCGATGAAGCGCGCCGCCGGGGTGATCTTTGCAAGGTGTGCCAGCAGGATCACCATACATTGTTGCACATGCACGAGCGTCCGGCACCTCGCCGACAGTCACATCGACCGGCGTCTCCGTCCTCTCGGCGTTCGTCTACCGCGCCCCGGCCCATGTTCACCGCACGTGAGTCTGCTCCTAGCGTTCCTCGGGACGCGGCGGTCGCCTCGCAAAGCGCTGCCGACCCGGCAATGGCGCCGTCATTGTCGTCACTGCTGCAGCGGCACAGCGTAAATGTCCTTCCGACTGCGGCAGTGCGGATCGATACCGGGACGCGAGTCTTCGATACCACGGCTCTCATCGACCCATGCACACCGACGAGCTGTATCGACGCCTCGCTGGCTAGATGCTTCCGCCTGCCGACGACCAACGTGGGTGGGGAGCAGATTTGTTCGGCCGTCGTAGGGTCGAAAGTGGATGCCAATCTCCGGCTAAATCTCCTATTCAAGATTGAGCCGCACGTGCGTGTCCGCACTCCAATCCGTGCGCTTAGTGAGACCGTGCGGGCTCAGTTTCGAGACATCACATTGGCGGATGACCGTTTTTATATCCCGGCGACAATCTCCGTGTTCCTTGGTGCGGACGTGTATCCGAAGGTGATCCAGCCAGGTTTCCTCAAGGTACAGGACGGACTACCGGTAGCCCAAAGCACAGTGTTTGGCTGGGTCCTGTCCGGAGCCTGCCACCAGTCATGAGGAGCAGCGGACCAAGTTGCAACCCGTATGGTTGCAAGGGGGGCCGGAATGTTCAGGTCAGGAGCCACTGTGCGGCCGCCGGGCAGAGCGGGTCGAAGAGCACCGCTCTTAGCAATCCGATCTCTGCTCTGTTAAGCTAGGTTCGGGACCGAGATATGCCGATCGCCGTTGCACTCCCGCTCTCGTTTTTTTTTCCTAAAGCTCTGTAAGCATGAGCGCGGAGTTATTTCTGTAAGCTAGGTTTAAGAGTTACTTATATGAAGTCGAATAAAACAGACGTGCGTCTCACCACCACCTCCAACGAAATTCAATAGTTTTAACGGGACCGGATCTTGAGCAGCCGGCCCCAGCTACACAAACAAGCATCATTAAAAAGGAATTTCATACATATCATCCATATCAACAAAACTTTAAAACAAATGATGAAGTTCGCATCACAATACAAAATCAAGATTTATATGTCCTTCCAAGTGAAAGTTTTCTCCACTTTGAAGGCACTCTTACCAGAATTATTGATAAAAATACAGGAGCAACTACTACAAACGGACTGCTTAAAAATAATTCCATGGCATATTTTTTGGATGAAATAAGATATGAGTTGAATGGATGTGAGCTGGATAGGACCAGGTTCACTGGTATTACATCAACTCTCAAAAACTTTCTCTCAATCGGAGAACAGGAGGGTCATTTATATCGCAATGCTGGATAAAATGAAGGAGATGATATCAAGTCTGGTGGTCATTTCACCTTTTCAGTACCACTTAAAATGTTAATGGGATTCGCTGAAGACTATAAGAAAGTTGTATTAAATTGTAAACATGAACTCATTCTCCTACTAGCTAAAAATACAGATGATTTGTTTATTAAAACAGTTGATGGTAAAACACATAATATTGCAATACATAGTATCAGTTGGAAAGTGCCTCATATTGTTCCAAGCGATATTGCAAAAATTAAAATGTTCAATGTAGTTAAAAGTGGTAGTCGTCTCCCCCTCTCATTCCGTAGTTGGGATTGTTATATAAACCCAACATTAGTACAGGGAACACATCATGTATGGAATGTCAAGCTGGCTGCAAATAGAGAAAGACCTCGGTTTGCTATCATTGCTTTTACCTTAGATGGTCAACTAATTTCAAACAATATGAGAAATGCGAAGGTATATCTAAATTCAGATGTTTATCCCTATGAGGATTTAATGTATGCAATGTATGATATGTATGCAAGATTTAAAGAGAGCTACTACAATAGAGAGCCCCACCCACTTCTATCACCGATGGAATTTAAGAGTAAGGCACCTATTGTTGTTATCGATCTCTCCTATCAGAATGAGTCAGTCAAATCGGGACTTATTGATGTTAAAATTTCGACTGAACTAACTGCTCCTAGTGAGATGAATACAAAGGTATATTGCCTTCTCATTCATGATCGTCTAGTTGAATACACACCATTGACTGGATTAGTGCAACGTATTGTCTAAGACATTGGAAAACATTTCATCATTCAATTTTTGGAATTCGTTTCAAGCAGACGTCCATGGAATAAAAGTCATCAAACAACAAGTCTAATAAAATTTTTTAATAATATTACAAAATGTTTGCACACAATGGAATAAATAATACATCGAATATTGAAATCATTGTATTAAAAATAAACAATTTTTTGAAAATGTTTAAACAACAAATTTTCCCTGAACATGTAAAATATCTGGAAGAGTCATTAAGTTATTTCTGTAAAAGGATACTCCAATGATTAGCAATGTACATGGAGAACATTTCTCATCTTGTTTTTGGGCTCAAAATGATGTAAGCTATGGAGTTTATACCTGTGCATGTCATTTTTATACTGTACGCTCAATCAAAAGCTTAAAAATAATAAAAATGCATATTAATTTAGAACATCGCTTTTAATCACTGTACTTGAATAAATAAATAAATATTTTAAAATATAATATATATATAACAAAAAAAAACAAAAACTTTATTTTTATTGGAGAGTTGGGATTTCTTTTCAGATTTTTTCTTTCAGAACATGAATTTATTTTTCGTTTTTAATGGATATAGAGGATGTGTCGACTCATCCCTTAATTAAAGGAAAAATGTTTGTCTCTTAATTGATTTTTAAATGGATGGGGTACGGTACCTGTCTTGATTGACTTTCCCATTTCTTCGTTGGAAAATGACTTTTGAGAATGGGTTGTTAATTTTCCCTTTTGTTTCATCCATTCCAAATGACTTTTGAGAACGTGGTTAATATACCTTCCGCGATCCCTTCTTTTATCCCAAGTTAGTTGCCTCCTACCTTTTTTAAATTGAAGGATCGTTGGTGAACATGTTTTTTCATATCAATACAAGTGTTCTTTATTATCAACAATAAAAATGAGGCGCACATGTGTTATGTAACCTTTTTACCCTCCATCCCTCTTTGGTGATGATCGAACGTGTTTGTCCTTTTCATTTCTTCTTGAATAGGCATGAGTGGAAAGGTGGCATGCAACCTTTTCACCCTCCCTTTTTTCATTGCGGTGATCGAACACAGGTATCACTGGTGTGCACTGGTGCATGTAACTTTTTCCTTTAGCGAAAGGGGATGGGACATGTGACCCCTTTTTTTATCATAAATGAAAATCTCGGCTGACGGTGACCCTGTCTTCCCTCCCTTTTCAATGCATTGTGTGATCGCAGGTGTGCACAGGCTTCTGGAACGGGCATTCGTGCACAGGTGACATGTGACCTTTTCCCTCTCCATCCCTTTTTGGCGTGTGATTCGATCGTGGGAAGATGATTGAGCCTGGATCGAACACGTTTCGATATCGCTCCGTCGCATTCGTAGCCGTATCGACTGCGTCTTCTTGGCGGTGGCGCTTCCACACACATTTTCTCACGCGCCCTCACACCATTCAATTAGTGACCACTAGTGACCATTAGTGTCACTTAACCCTAATTTATCTAATTAATGACCCTAATTAACGATAAAAGATCAAAGCTATCCCGCTTCTGAGGTTTTCATACTACTAGTTCCATTTGAGAAAAGATGTCCAAAAATATTAACCTTTTTATTATCACACCCAAACAAATGAAGACTACGTGTGGGTGTCGTTTCAAAAATTCATTGATTTTCATTGGGAATGTTAATCCAGGAAAATCTATCGTGATGTTGTGGGTGTAGACTATAGATAAATGAAGATCCACAACATAATCGCCGCACCGCTCTCCTTTTTCCGTTGGGCTTAAAGCAGATATTATTTCCCACTTGAAGCAGAAATCATCTTTGTTCTGCACATTAATACATGCTCTGCGGGCTTTAAGGCGTACAGGTATATTCGCGCCATGAGGGCGCTTATTTTCGATCAGCAGTGTGGGAGCACGAGCTTTCCCTCTTTGTATTATTGAGGGAGCTTCCGGCAGCGACAACAGCAACAACAGTGACCACAAGCAGCGGCCGCCTAGGAATCCATTTCATGGTCCTTCGAGCCGGATCAATCCTGATCCCACCAGTGCCCCATTGCGTATTTTTTCAAGATAAGTACGACTCGCCTTCCAAAGAACATTCGTCCGTGGTCGCCATATTCCTTTTCCATCGGCGTTTTTCTTTCTTTCCATCCGATTCCGACCAAAGTGAAAAGTGTCAAACAGATATATATATATATATATATATGTATCTAAGTGCATAACTACATATGATTGGATCAGCGGCCCACAGTGAGACGAAGTAGAGGGCCGATATTGGCAAGCTCTTAAGCATTTAGAAAAGAAGAAAATTCACTGTGGCTGGGCATATGTATATGTACATATATATATATATGTATATATATATATTAAATCCATAGGCATATTCACATACATATGTACCAGTGTACGTCATTAAACTGCACTTTACCCTTTTAATATATAACGAAAAATATATATATATACAAACACACACACACATGCACAAAAAATAAGCCTTTTTAATATACAATACGAATAATATATATATATATACACACACACACACATGCACAAAAAAAGAACCTTTTTTAATATATAATACGAAAAATAATAAAGATACATATATACACACGCCCGCATAGGGGCATATTAAGCAAATATTTGTCTATATTTTTTCCAACTCCTCTTTGTGCCTAGAGCGTGTACAAGCACCTGCACTCATACATTCCACAGCCAAACAGTGCCGCCGAGACAAAATCCGTCACCTACAATTTTAAAGAAATAAATTTCGTGAAGCAAGAATTTAAAATTATCCTAATTTCATTTTATTTTTTTTTGTAATTACTGCATAACGACCTACACACGCGTTAATCTATTTTATAGCTGATTTTCCAGCTAGTTTGGGTTTTTGGCGATTTCTTTGGGTTTTTCTTTCTTTCTTCGTGCTCACATCCCTTCTGCGATCATCTGTCGTATTCCGAAAGTTAAAATCGAGGCTGTCGACTGGAAGCGATTGTCAAGTACCGCTCAATAGGCCTATAGCTAATTCCACTAGCTTGGCGAGAAAAATTTTTTTTAATATTTTTTTGTGGTGTACTATGCGCACTTATCGAATCCCTACTGTACTTTTTTAGAGCACCAAGACATACATAATTTATATGTATGAATACACTGTGATACTTTGTTGCAGTGTTATTATAAACATCCCAACTCAAGTGCATGTGTAACATGATCACAAATATGCGCTATGAACTTAAAGTGCTGACCATCGCACTTTTATATACATAACAAAGAGCGCGCATAACACATCTCTCAGCCAATATAGGTGTATACATAATGCAGCCGCTCCGCTGCTGGCTTTACCGGCAGCGCAGCAACGCGGCTTAGCCTAAGCATAGCCTTAAAGATTTTGTACAAGACAGATATTGTCCAACAATTGGAGCGACACGTATATGTTGCTCCTAAATAAACATCACCAAAACTAAACCATTGAGTTTTACACTACAAAGGACTTTATTAAATATGGCATCAAAAGTTCACCACATGGCTACCGTGACAGTGGTCTTGTAAGACCAAGGACAGGAGTAACATCAAGAACAACAGCGACATCGGCAAAGGAAGCTGGACAACAAGAGAAAAACCACATCTGAGTGAGTAGAGTTGAGTAATGGGCAAGCAGCGCGGTGGTATAAACCACAAAATTAATAAAAGCATAGTCAAACTAAAGTGGCTAATATACAAACAATCGCCACCGCCTACATGGTCTACAGCACAGAAGTTACAAACCGAGCTTGACCATCTCATAGAGACCCTACGGGTTAAAAAAGAAGCCTCTCATTCTAACTCGCCAGATAATAATAATTAAATAAAAAACTTGTTAAAACTAAAACCTATCCACATACCAGCAGTACTGCCGAAACTAAAGAAGAGATGTCCTGTTGACTGCCAGGGACCACTATTCTCACCACATTGCGTTGAGACGTGCAATCAGAAGGAGCAAACGCCTGTGCCAACCCAGCACCGGCAACGCCGCGCACATCAAGCTGGCCAAGGAACCGACAGTGCCACAGAGGGCACAGAAGCTGGCCGCACTACAAAGAGTGCAGTAAACATAAAATGATAAGTATAGAATATAAATAGAATACTAATAATATAAAACAAAATTGTAAAATCGTGCGAAACCCTTTTTGCGCGATAGCAGTGCAGCCTGTATAGCTGTACGAAAATGAGGTAGGAAACTGTCAAACCAGATATAAAAACAAACAAACAAAAAAAAATTTCTAATATGAATTATCAATTAAAATGTAGGTTATGAATAACAACAGCACAAGTCAATATCCAGACTCTCAAGTAAGTCAGAAAGAATACCCATATAAAAATTAAATTACATTAACAGAAATTAATTATCCAACTGATATGGGATTAATAGACAGTAAAACAGTGGACTCCACTGCAAATGTCATTAACAAAGTTGAAGTTGAGAATAAAGACACGGGTATAATAACCACATTATTGATTATCATCGTAGTAATAATGAGTGCTAATGTATTTTTTAAATCTATAAATTGCACAATAATTGCCTAAAAAAAAATATTTAAGCAAAGCAAATGACCTGGATAAAATTTAAGAAAATTTTAAAAATATAAAACAGCAACGAAGATTGCATAAAACAAAATGTTAAATATATTTTTGCATTCTAACAATATATATATATAATTGAATTCAATTAACAATACTAAATAAATTCTTGTCCAATCTATGTTTGTTCTTTCGTTTGACACAATTTATATCGAAGACTCTATAAGCATGAAATGGAATGGCATCTATTGAATGCCGAATTAGTTGAAATCAAATTAGAATTTGATAAATCATACAAATGCTTAACGCAAAATAGGAATATTACAAACGTAACTATAAGTAAGCACGCAACGATATTAGTTGCCTGTTTCAATCAAGCACGATCATTGATACACGACAACAGAGAAAATCTAAATACTCACCATTGGTTGTATGTATCACGATTTTTACATAGATTAAAAAAAAAAAACTAAATAGTATTAAAACAAAGTACTCACTGGATATAACAATACCCTTAATATTAAACACTCCAGCAGTAGTCGAAGAAGATACAAATACAGATATAGACTCTGTTAGCGATTCCGAAGTAGCAAGCGATTCAGAAAATATAATAAAAAAAGAAGATCTACATGATCTAACAATACTAGCGGTAATAATTTTACCAGAGCCATCCGAATCTGAATCAGAGTCCGTAATCGAAAAAACAGTAAACATAGCTATGACACAATTAGAATATCTAAAGTTAGCCTCATCGATAATACCTGAGTTCGATGGGAAGGCAGAAAACCTAACGAGTTTCATAGACTGTTTGACTCTAATTGATTCAATGAAAGGTTCTCATGAAACATTTGTTATTAGTCAATAAAGACAAAATTAAAAGGCTATGCAAGAAAGTAATAACAAATGAAGTGACAACTACAGCCATAATTGACAAACTAAAATTTAAAGTAGAAGGAGAATCAGTAGAAGTAATTTCAGCAAAATTACTGAATCTACAACAAAAACAGAAAACGGCTAACCAATATGTACAAGAAGTAGAGAAGTTGACAAAGGCCCTAGAAGGAGCCTATATCGACGATGGACTAACTTCAGAAATAGCTGCACATGCTGTTAAAGCAATGGTCAAAAACTGCTCAATAGACAGTGTAAAATACATCATGGAAGCTGGCACGTTCAGCACCATGGACGAGGCCACATCGAAATTTGTTAATAGTTGCACAGAAGCAACAGGGCACACTAATAGCGTCCTGTGGGCAACAAAACAATAATAGAGGTAGCCGTGGAAGCTACCGAGGAAGGGCCAACTACAACAACAACGGCAATCCCCGATACAATAACAATAATAGAGGCAGAGGACAGTAGAGAGGAAATTACAGGGGTCGCGGTAACTTAAGTCGCGGCCACGGTAACAATAACCCCTCTAACGTACGTGTAACACAGAGCAGTTCGAAAAACTGCCAGACACCTTTAGATACCCAAAATTAAATAAAAAAGTACACACAATAAACTTTAGTCTGAATATGTTTGTAACCTTCAAGAAAATTTCTAGAAACAGTACTCTCACATTTCTGCTAGACACAGGAGCAGATATATCAGTAATTAAAGAAAATTCAGATGTTTTTAATAACATCAATAAAGAAAAAACTGTAAATTTTCAAGGCATTGGACATGGCATTTTCACGTCCAATGGCTTAATCCAAATTGAGCTACAGACAGATAAATATATTATTCCACATAATTTCCATTTAGTCCTTACAAATTTTGCAATACCATGTGATGGAATAATAGGAGTTGACTTAATAAAAACCTTTAATTGCAAACTAGACTGTGAACCAGAAAATAGTTGGTTCATACTAAGACCAAATAACCTAAAATACCCCATTTATGTTCCAATAAAATTCAGCTCCGGTATTAATTTAATACTATTACCAGCAAGATCTGAAGTTGTCCGAAAGTTAGACATTAACTTAATAGAAGATAATGTCTTAATTCCTAACCAAGAAACTACATCTGGTATTTATGCTGCAAATACAGTGGAATACAACCAATAATGACCAATTAGTCGACTTAAATAATATCAATTATAAACCTCTTTCGAATTATGAAATAATTCAAACAAACCAAAGTTCGAAAACAGAAGAAGTCATAGCTCAATTACAGAAACATTTTCCAAAACAATTTAAGTCACAACTCACTGAAATATGTTCAAAATATAGTGATTGATTCGGACTTGAAACCGAATCAATCACAACAAATAATTTTTACAAACAAGAATTAAGATATATGACCAATTAGTCGACTTAAATAATATCAATTATAAACCTCTTTCGAATTATGAAATAATTCAAACAAACCAAAGTTCGAAAACAGAAGAAGTCATAGCTCAATTACAGAAACATTTTCCAAAACAATTTAAGTCACAACTCACTGAAATATGTTCAAAATATAGTGATTGATTCGGACTTGAAACCGAATCAATCACAACAAATAATTTTTACAAACAAGAATTAAGACTAAAGGATAAAGAACCAGTGTATAAAAAAAATTACAGAGCACCGCATAGTCATCAAGAAGAGATAAAGAAACAAGTAAATAAGCTAATAAAAGACAATATAGTTGAATAATCTGTATCCGAGTATAATAGCCCTCTTTTATTAGTACCCAAAAACACTTCCAGGTTCAGACGTTAAGAAACGGAGATTAGTAATAAACTATCGCCAAATAAATAAAAAATTACTGTCCGATAAATTTCCCCTACCCAAGATCAACGACATTCTAGATCAACTTGGTAGAGCTAAATACTTTTCATGCCTTGACCTTATGTCAGGATTTCATCAAATAGAGCTAGAAGAAAGCTCAAGAAATATAACGTAATTTTCAACAAACAATGGATCATATCGCTTCACGCGACTGCTATTTGGTTTAAAAATAGCACCAAATTCATTTCAGAGAATGATGACAATAGCATTCTCGGGTCTAGAACCATCACAAGCATTCCTTTATATGGACGATCTAATCGTCATTGCATGTTCAGAGCAACATATGATCAAAAACCTAATCAATGTATTTGAACTCTGTAGAAAAAATAACCTCAAATTACATCCACAAAAATGTTCATTCTTTATGAACGAAGTGACATTTCTTGGTCACAAGTGCACAGATAAAGGAATACTTCCAGATGACAAAAAGTTTGATGTCATCATGAATTATCCCGTACCACATGATGCGGACAGTGCTAGACGATTCGTTGCATTCTGCAACTATTATCGACGTTTTATAAAAAACTTCGCCGACTATTCACGGCACATAACAAGATTATGTAAAAAGAATGTCCCATTTTTATGGACAGACGAATGCCAAAAAGCATTCCTGTATTTAAATAAGAAACTTATGGAACCAACCCTGCTGCAATACCCCGATTTTAGCAAAGAATTTTGCATAATTACTGATGCAAGTAAGCAAGCATGTGGAGCAGTTTTAACCCAAAACTATAACGGACTCCAACTTTCAATTGCATACGCATCGAGAGCGTTCACAAAAGGTGAAAGCAATAAAAGTACTACAGAACAGGAATTAGCAGCAATTGACTGGGCGATATTACATTTTTGACCATATATATATATGGAAAACATTTTATAATTAAAACGGATCACAGACCTTTAACACATTTATTTTCATGGTCAACCAAAGTTTAAAGTTGACACGCATGCGGTTAGAATTAGAAGAATATGACTTTACAGTCGAGTATCTAAAGGGTAAAAACAATTTTGTAGCACACGCTCTATCGAGGATAACAATATCCGAATTAAGAGACATACAAAATAAAATCCTGAAAGTCACTACCAGGTACCAAAGTAGACCGAATTTCTGCGCAGAAAATAAAAAATTTGAATTGCCAAGGCAATCTACAGAAAAAGCTTCTCAGCCCAACGTATACAACGTCATTAATAATGACTGTTTTTGGGGCGAATCCTGCCAGGAGAAGATCCCGTGTGCTGGTGGCCAATTTGTCCCACGGCGCAAAACGATGAAATAACCCGTCGGGGTTCGAAATGAAAAGGCGAGGGCGTCGTGGGGTAATTATGGACATCAGCTTTATTCCGCTGCATACATAAGACTGCTAAATCGATAGTAAATCTCCCGGTCGCTTTGCCTCGTTAAAGCGGGAGCGGGAGATCGTCGGTACTCGGGATGCGAGAGCAAGCCGGAGACCGACCGGTCATCAGGGTATCCTGGCGAGCGGCGGAAAAAATGCCGTGGAGTGGCTAAGGAATGCCGGGGAGTAGCGAATAGTCCTGGAGAGACGTCGACGTTCAAAGCGGATGAAGTTCAGGGGCAGACTCGGCATTGGTTGGACTGGACCTCTCGTACGTCTGCCCCCGAAACTTTTGCGTGGTGCGAAGCGAAGGCATCTTCTGGAAAACATATATCAGTTAGAAGAGTGGTCAGGAAACAAAGAGAGTTTGGAGCACGGTGTGATCCGATGCTGCGATCGGGGTGCTGGAACTGGACTTCCAGGCATATGCAGGAGCGTATGGTGATTTTTCTTGCATCGGTCACCACTACGGCACTTGCCTTGGGAATGTTCGTGTGCCAAACAGTTGGAACAGTAACGGTTGATGGACACCGTGCTGAACCTCTTCTCAGCACTAAGCAAGAGGAACTTTTGGCATCTTTGATGCGGATGGATTACGCTGCAGACTCGGCAGCAGTAGGAGTGAGTGCCTGTGGTACGCCTCCGTTTGATGCCGTCGTATGGGACCAAGTATTTGGCGGAATTGGAAGAAGTTAAAACTCGAGCGGAGAACGACGAGATTATTGGGATCGATGCTGTTACTGGGTTCGAAGGTTCAGGAGTAATCGGAACGGTGGAGGAACCGTTGCTGGGATGCAGCAAGGTGTGATGCCATCTGCGGCACGTATGGCAGGAGTGGAAACTTGGGCAATCCCGCAACTGGTGACCTCGTCCCAAGCAATTCAAGCAGAGTTGCTTTCTTCGGACGATATTTGACCGCTGGACTACGGTCATCTCGAGAAAACGGGGACATTTACGCAGGGGGTGGCTTTTCCCGGAACACAGGTCACACCTTCTGGGTGCTGGAATCACCCTGAATTCGGAAGAATGAAGGCGGGGCTGTGGGGTGCTCTTAGTAGCCGACCTCGGCTGGAAATGCCCTGAACTGGCAGGCGTGACGTCGTCGATGACCTCCAGCGTACGATGGCGTTCGGTCAGAAACGCGTCTAGCTCTTTCCAAGTTGGAGTTTCGGCTTTATTGTGTATGGATTGCTCCCACAGCGAAAGTGTGATTTTGGGAAGCTTGGTGGACACCATATAGACGAGGATGCAATCCCAAGCTTCGACTTGAATCGAACACATCTCTAAGGCTGCCAGTCAGCTTTGGATGGTGCCTTGTAGTTCTTTCAGCGCGTCTCCGGACTGTAAGGAGATAGCCTGGATGTTGAAAAGGATTTTCAACTGGCTATTGACCAACAACCGCCGATTCTCGAAGCGATCGGTGAGGCTTCGCCAAGCTGCGACGAAATCGTCATTTATGAGCGGGGCTTTGGAAACAATGGTGTGCGCATCGCCAGTTGTTTTGGATAGTAGGTGGAACAGTTTCTCCACCGGGGTGAGACGCGAGTTGTGAATATATACCGCACTGAAAAGGTCTCTGAACGTGGGCCACCGAAGATATTCACCATCGAAAATTTCAGTGTCCACCGGTGGCAGAGAACATCCCGCGGAAGGGGGTGGTTGCAAGATGTCGGAAGTCTGAGTGGGCTTGGAGGCGCCCTTCTCCGCTGTTTCTTATGTTGGGCAACACATCTTGAATAGACGGAGTAACAATCGTTGTATTTGGATTTAAGCACTGTCGCGGCGGACGTACTATCAGCGGACATGGAAAAAAGATCGGTGCATCTCTCGTAGCTCTTTTCCACCTTTTCCCACAAGGCTCCAATTTGCTTGCGATGGACTTGGATTATGAAGGGAGAAAAATTTGCCGATTCGGAAGTGGCGGAAGTGTGAATGTGTGACACAAAGTGATTTACCCGGTCAGTTGTGCCAATAAACTTTCTTAACGCAATGTCAACTGCGGTTGGAGCCATCTTTCTGCGGTGGAATAAGTGAGTCTCGAAGAAGAATTCACGGAAATTTGCTAACTGCTCGTGGAATTACGGTAGTGGGCCTCGGAATCAGCTGGGACGGCGGCGGAGATGCGGATTGGAAATTCGTTTACACTAGTCCCGGGGGGAAAATTTGGGCAAGAGGTTGGCCGTAGTTAAAAAAAATTACAAAGAACAATAACGGAATGCAGAAATAATTTGAGCGCGGATTTAAATAAAATGAATTGTGGCGGCAGAGTCAATTTAATTGTTGCCGCTGGAGTGCAGGCGTTGGAGCGGACAGATTGTCCGACGAAGAGGTTGAATTTTTTTTAATATTAATATTTCAGAGCCGAAATGGTGGAAATAAAACCTTGGCTTCTGTTCAGGATAAAAACTCCGTGGGTTATGCCGTCGTCAAAGCAGTGCGTAGGTGCGGGACTAAGAAAACCCGAACGGCATCAACAACAGCGTAGCCACTGCGGCGGCTAGGTTGAATAAATGGGGAAAAATAATCGCGGTCGCTTCCGTGCGGGATTAAATTCAAATTCTGGATTTATTGGTGGGTGTTGAACTATTGGTTAATTACGAAAATTATCAACCGCAGATGTTCAACTATTTCAGCGCTGGAAAGGTGGAATCAAAACATCAGCTTTTGGTCGTGGACAAAAAGCTCACTGGGTTTAGCCGACGGCAAGCGGCGCCTATGTGTGGAATCTAAAGAACTAAACGGCAACAACAACACGGCCGCTTCGGCGACTAAGTTGAAAACAATTAAAACTACCGGATCACACCGGCTGTCCGATATTTATTATGCCCCTTTTTCCCGCAACACGATTTCACTGTTCACGGTGGGGTTTTTATATGCACGGAATTATGATGTGCAAGATTTTAGCATTCGTGTGTGTGTGTATGTGTATATGGGGCTGCACATAGGCCTCGACCGTTGAGAAGTGGGTACAAAATAATAAATAAACAGAACAAGCGCAATCGCACCTGTGTTGATTGAATTTGGATGTCGGTTATGCTTGTAGTTGTATAACAAATGTTAATGTCATCAACTGCAAGCCGCAAATGTTGAATTGTTCCGAGTCGAAGAGCTGGTCTTAAAAGCTCGCGGCGTTATGCCGACGGCAAGCGATGCCTATGTGAGGGCCCCAAGAAACGAAACGGCAACAACAACAACACGGCTTCTGCGGCGGCGAAATTGAAATGGAATTAAACACTCGCGTTTGCGTTGGGCCTTTATTGGTGGCGCTTTGCGTACTTTAGATTTAATTAATAATAATTATTTATAATATCAGAGGGTGTATGTAGGTTTCTGAAATCGGAGGTAGAAAATATCATACATGCAGACAATTAAGAAGTTGGAGTATGGGTAGGAGCTTGTGTTGGCACAGTGGAGCGTCGAGGAGTGGACTGTATTAAGCAGCGCGAACAGAAAATTGTGTATGGAGACGGCACAAAAGTCAGGAAAACAAATCAGGCGGCAGCGGTGGACTGTTCTGCGAACAGAGTAAAACTCCCGAAAACAGCGCACACCAGCGGCCCGATATAATATATATATATAAATATATATATATAATATATATATATATAATATATATAATAATTCCTTTTGTCCGCTACACTTATTTCACTGTTCACTGTCTATGCACGGATCGGTGTGCATATGTACACATGTATGTGCAAAAAAAGTTCGCCGTTGTATGGCTGCACATAGGCCTCGGCCGTTGGCAAGCTGATGGGCAACGGAAAATGGAAGAGAGGAAAAATGGCAACGCACACAAGCGGTCTCCGATCGAAATTTTCGCGGAACGGAGGCGAATGGAAATGGTAATTCTTCACTGCCTTGGTGTCAGGAAAACTCGGACTGGGAGTTGACACGCAAAAGAAGGAAATTTTTGCAAGAGTGCGACCGAAATTGTATGTTCGGCCCACTGTTGCAGATCGACAGTGAAGATAGGCGAAGAAGGAAAAGTGGTACTTATCTTGGCGGATATGCCGGTGATTTGGAGGATATCCTTCCACAAAAATCCGGCTCGAAGGACCAATATTTGGGGGGCGAATCCTGCCAGGAGAAGATCCCGTGTGCTGGTGGCCAATTTGTCCCACGGCGCAAAACGATGAAATAACCCGTCGGGGTTCGAAATAAAAAGGCGAGGGCGTCGTGGGGTAATAATGGACATCACCTTTATTCCGCTGCATACATAAGACTGCTAAATCGATACTAAATCTAAGCTTAGAACCGATCTCCCGGTCGCTTTGCCTCGTTAAAGCGGGAGCGGGAGATCGTCGGTACTCGGGATGCGAGAGCAAGCCGGAGACCGAAAGCTCGCTCCTGAGCAGAGGCGGCACAGTGGGCCCCTCCCGTAAACAATGACGAAGTACGTTAAGTAGTGACCTTGCATATAAAAGATATGCTATGTCTCTTTAGACATGGTAAGAAAATTATAGCAAGAATAGATATTGGCGATATATACACAAATGGAAATATTGATTTAGGTCAACTATTCCCAAGGCTTGAAAAATAAGCCGGTATATTAAAAATAAGCCAATTAAAAATAGCACCGTGGGAAAATATCTTTGAAAAAATTTCAAAAGATAATTTCAAAAATATGGGCAATGAAATATTGAACACATTAAGAGTAGCGCTACTCAACCCGGTGACTATAATAAATAAAAATAAAGAGAAAGAAGCTATATTGTCTACACTACATGATGATCCAATACAAGGAGGTCATACAGGCATTACAAAAACCTTGGCCAAGGTCAAAAGACATTATTACTGGAAATGTATGACTCGTTATATAACACAGCATATCCAGAAATGTCAAAAATGCCAGAAATCAAAAATAATAAAACATAATAAGGCCCCATTAACCATAACTGAAACACCAGTAAAAGCTTTTGACAGAGTTATAGTGGATACAATTGGTCAATTACCAAAGTCAGAGCAAGGAAATGAATATGCAGTCACACTTATATGTGACTTGACAAAATATTTAGTAGCTATACCAGTTGCAAACAAAAGTGCAACAACAATAGCAAAAGCAATATTAGAATCTTTTATTCTCAAGTATGGTCCAATGAAGACGTTCATTTCGGACATGGGAACGAAATATAAGAATTCAATTATAAATGATTTGTGCAAATATTTAAAAATACAAAATATAACATTAACTGCACATCATCACCAAACTGTCGGAACAATAGAAAGAAGTCATCGAACATTTAATGAATATATACGATCCTACATATCAGTTAATAAAACTGACTGGGACTTATGGCTTCAACATTTTGTTTATTGTTTCAACACAACCCCTTCTATGGCACATAGCTATTGTCCATATGAATTAGTATTTGGAAAGACAAGCAGTCCACCAGAATACCTTAATACCATAAGTAGATAAAGTAAATATAGATTAGAAGTAGCTTATAAAAGAGCAAGAAATATGCTTGACTTAAATAAACATAAAAATAAGAAATTATATGATTCAAAAGCGAAGGAGATACTTTTATCCATAGGAGGTAAAGTTTTACTAAGAAATGAAGTAGGACATAAGCGATTTCCAATACACAGGGCCCTATAGAATAGAAAAACTCGAAGACAGAGATAATATAATTATATCCGGAAACAATAACAAAAAACAAACAGTTCATAAGGATAGAATAAAAATTTTTTATTCTTAACAGTAAAATATTAAGTGTTTTAAACTTGAATAAAATCCCAATTCAATGCAAAAATATATATATATAAATTTACATAAAAATTTGAAAAAAAAAATTTTTAAGTAAAACACAAAATCCGTATAAAAAAATTATTATTATATAATATTCAAATTTTTACATTTCATAGTAATCAAATATATAACATATATAACATAGTTACGTTATTTTTCAAAAGGAGTGAGATGTATGTTTTATAAAAATCCCAACTCAAGTGCATGTGTAACCACGCGTTTCATCACTGGCCGTCGCACTTTAATATACATAACAAATAGCGCGCATAACACATCTCTCAGCCAATATATATGTATACATAATGCAGCTGCTCCGCTGCTGGCTTTACCGGCAGCGCAGCTACGCGGCTTAGCCTAAGCATAGCCTTAAAGATTTTGTACAAGACAGATATTGTCCAACAATTGGAGCGACACGTACATGTTGCTCCTAAATAAAGATCACCAAAACTAAACCATTGAGTTTTACACTACAAAGGACTTTATTAAATATGGCATCAAAAGTTCACCACAGTGTTCTCTGTTCCTATTTTTGGTTTTTTTTTTTGTTTGTTGCGCTGTTGTAGCCGATTACCACCGTTTTTGGCCGAGTGTCTGCTACTATATTTTTTATTTATTAAATAAATTAAGAGGGCAATCTTTCTCTCAGCTAGCTCTAGCTAATTTCTTTTTGTATAAAAAGGAAAGCTAAAGTTTTTTTTTTGTTTGATTGTTGTTTGCCTGTCGCAGTTTTTCTGTATTTTGTTTGGCGGTGCGTCAGTTAGGCGGTCTCGATTTCGTCAGGCCCTAATTAAGCATGCCCATAGAGGGAAACTCGAAACTCGCCATCTGTGCCAGGAAAGGAGTCCAAAGCCAATTCATTTATTCCAGTACCGGCTCGCGCCAGGCCAACACACAAGTCAGTCAGTCCGAAAGGATGAACCGTATTGTCTGGGTCTCAAGGAAGGGATCCTCCGTCGCCAAATTCAAAGGCGACTCCCGGATTGTGATTTCCCATTGGCGAAAGCATCTAGCGAACCGTTGCTTGCAGTTAAGCCTGAGAGTCCCTCCACTTCCGGGAGTGAATTTGTAAGGGTGACCCGCGCAGTCATCAAAAAGATGGCATCCTCTGACCAGCCAACGGTAGCAACCTCTGCTTGGCAAAATTCATTGCGGTCAGCGATCGAGTAAGCCTCTTTGAAGCAAAGATCAACACTCTGATAGCCCACTTTCAGGGACCTGTTCACGGCAGTTTATGTTAATAACCCCAGGCTGACCCCGGTCGAGAAGCTGTTTCATCTTCTCACGAAGACGAGTGGCGAAGCAAAGACCATTGTCGCAAAATCCCCGCTGACAAATGACGGTTTCGCTTCAGCGTGGGAGGCGCTTCAAGACCGGTTCCAAAATAAGCGACTTCTAGTCAACAGCCAACTTAAGCTCCTTTTTAACTTGAGTTCCATTTCTTAAAAGTCGGGACATGCTCTAAAGGAGCTCCAGTCCACGATTCAGGGGTGTTTAACAGCGTTGGCACACTCTCAAATATCCACAGAGAACTGGGATTGTCTACTGGCCTTTCTGTGCGCAAGCAAATTTCCGAAGGTCACCCTGTCCTTATGGGAACAGTCCCTCACTTCAAAATCCGAAATACCAGCTTGGGAGGAAATGAACACCTTCTTGAGTGAGAGGTATCGGTATCGAGGATATGAAACCAACGCAGACATTTCCGAAAAGGCTCAGTCCTTCGAGACAAAGGTTAGCACCAAACATAGAGGGTGTGACTTATGCTCCAAGGAGAATCATCCAGTAAGATTGTGCCCGCGCTTTCTTCAAATGTCAGTCGATGCGCGTTCCGGGTACATCAAAAAGAAGCAACTCTGTCTAAATTGTTTCGCGAGAGGTCATCAGCTTCGTGATTGCTGAAGCACTCACAGCTATTTCACATGCAAGGGGAGGCATCATACGCTGCTGCATTGCGGTCCCCCAAGTTCCGACCATGCGAGTTCCACCTCGCCCTCTGCACCCTCAAGACCCTCCAGCAGTAACGCATCTGCGAACACATCAACGGTGCAAAACTACTTCGCCTCCGGCACTACATCCGTTCTACTAGGCACGGCGATTATCGACGTGTGCCATTTGGGGACTAACTACCGAGCTCGAGCCTTAATCGACTCGGGATCAGAGGCGACGTTCATTTCCAAGCGTCTCTTCAAGATTATTAAGTTGCCCTTCCGCAACGTCCAGAGGCAAGTCTCCGGGCTAAACCATTCGGTTTCGGTAAAGTCGACAAGACTTTTCAATATGCTCCCCTACCAATCCGGGGCTACAATTAGACACCGTAGCCTATGTCCTTCCGGAATTATCGGGCAAATTGCCGTCGCATCCAATTTCAAAAAATTTCTTGAAGGACCTGCCCGATCTCCAATGGGCGGACCCCAGTTTCTTTGAAAGTTCCCAGATCGAAATCCTAATCGGAGCCGATTACCTTCAGTGATGATGGGTGGCACGCGAAGGGATATTTGCGGCTCACTTCTAGGCCAAGAGACCATCTTTGGGTGGGTGCTAACGGGGCCGATCTCCAGTATGCAGGCCAACCGAGTCGCATCCTTCACGACTCAGGTTCGCCATGATGATAATGATGTATTGGACACACTTCTCACCAAGTTCTGGGAGGTGGAGGATCAACCAATGAAGATGGTAGGAGAGTCGGAGTCTTATTGTGAGGGTAATTTTTTTTTTCGAACAACGAAAAGAGACGCAAGCTGGAGAAACGTGGTCACGCTCCCGTTCTGCGACCCTGAAAACTCCGGATTCAATTTGGGATATTCAAGGTCCATTGCGTTAGCCCAGTTTCTTCGAAACGAGAATCGTTTAAAAAGAGACATTTCCCTAAAAGAGCAATACGACAGCGTGATTCAGGAATATCTGGATCTGGGTCATATCAAAGAAGTGTCACCTATTCATAGTTCTCCTACATATTACCTTCCACATCATGCAGTACACAAGCCCGAGAGCACCACGACAAAGCTTCGCGTTGTGTTTAACGCCTCCAGTCCGTCTGCAAATGGAACCAGCTTAAATGATATTCTTCATGCTGGCCCAGTCCTGCAATCCGATTTGACTATCCAGATTTTGAAATGGCGGTACTTTCGATACGTATTTACTGCAGACATCACAAAAATGTACCGTCAAATCTGGGTCGATCCGAAGCACACGCGCTTTCAAAGAATTCTGTTCCGAAATAAGGAAGGGGATATCCGAGACTTCGAATTGCAAACGGTTACCTTCGGGGTCAACTGCGCGCCTTTCCTCGCCATTCGAGTGCTGGCAGAGGATGTCCAAAGGCAATTTCCAAAAGCCAGCCGAATTATAAGGCAAAATATGTACGTCGATGACGTTTTGGCAGGAGCAAACTCCCTAAATGAAGCCCAAACCTCAATCCAAGAGTTGCAAGAGGCTCTTAACTCCGCGGGTTTCCCGTTAAGGAAGTGGACTGCCAACCACATGTCCATTGTGGAGAATATTCCAGTCGAGCACCTCCTTCATAGTGAGTTCCTCGACATCGATGCCGAAGGGACGGCCAAGCCCCCCCGTTGGAAAGCAAGGTCCGATGAATTTTGTTTCGTCCCGCCAGAAATAGCACTGGAAACCTCCTACACCAAGCGCGAGGTGTTATCCCAAATTGCGAGGTTGTTTGATCCGGCCGGATGGCTCGCTCCGTTCATCGTGCGCTCCAAAATTTTCATGCAAGAGATTTGGCTGCAAGATCTGGGCTGGGACGATACGCTTCCGAGCGAAATGAGTCAGAGATGGCGATCGTTCCTCCTTGAATATTCCGAACTCAGCCAGATCCGTGTTCCGAGATGGGTTCGGTATCAGCCCGATATAAAAGTTGAGCCCCATGGCTTTTGCGATGCGTCCCAAAAGGCTTTTGGAGCGGCTATTTACGTACGTGTCGTGTTTGGTCACGAAACCTTCTCACACCTCCTTACAGCCAAGACACGGGTCGCTCCAGTAAAGACCGTGTCCCTTCCCAGGCTAGAGCTCTGTGGTGCCGTGCTGTTGACCGACATGGTGGCAACGGTTCTCCCACATATGCCGAATGCCATTTCCCACGTACGCTGCTGGACCGATTCCACGATCGTGCTGGCCTAGTTACGAAAGCCTGCTTGCAACTGGACCACGTTTGTGGCCAACAGAGTTGCCAAGATAACCCAGGCGATACCAGTCGACTGCTGGGCACACGTTCGATCCGAACAGAACTCCGCCGATTTAGCTAGTCGAGGCGTGTACCTACACGATCTAGCGGATAATCCTGTGGTGGCATGGACCTGAGTGGCTGCAAGGGCCACAAGAGCGCCAGCGCAAAGCGATGTACATCCGAACACAGAGCTAGAGCAGCGGGCGGTCAGGGTGCATTTTAGGCACCCTCTGACGAGGTTCTGGAACGCTTCTCGAAGCTAAACAAAGCGTTGCGAGTCCTGCCGTATGTTCAACGATTCTTCAAGCGCTGCCGCAAGAGCTCAATTTCGCCCACTTCACGACTCACGTGTGAAGAAATCCGAGAGGCAGAAAGAGCGCTGATCTATTGCGCAGCTTAGAGCATACGGCCAAGAGCACAAGTGCTTGCCACTCACCACGCTCCACGGCGGCAGTCAATTGATTGTGCGCCTGATCCGATCGAAGCATTGGATTCCGAAGATCAAGAATCTGGTGAAGGCTGTGGTGAATCCGTGCAAGGTTTGCACAATTTATAAGAAAAAACTACAAAACACAGCGAAGAACTAGCGACGCTTCTTGACTCAATTCTAGACCACTCTCTCCCACGTCCGAAGATCCATCCGATTTGCTAGCCCTCAAACCTGTGCATTTCCTAATTGGAGGGACGTTGCTTTCCATGGCTGAGCCCGAGATAAAAGGCGAAGCCAAATCGATACTGAATCGATGGCAACATTTGAAGGCCCAACAACATCAGTTTAATGCACGATGGAAAGAGGAGTATCTAAAAGAGCTCCACATACGCAACAAGTGGCAATTTCCAACCACGAATCTCCAAATAGACGATATGGTAGTCGTCAAGCAGGATAATCTGCCACCGCACGAATGGCGGGTCGGTAGAATCGTTTCGGTTTGTCCGGGCGCCGACGGCCGAGTTCGAGTGTTGGAGATCCGTACGGCTTAAAGCTTTATTATTATTCACTGCTTTAATTTAACTGTGTCTATGTACAGGCGTGTGTGAATGTAGGCAAGTATAGATAATGCATTAGACAGACGGCGTGAGTTCAGTAGCGATTGCATATACAAACTGCGCCATTTCCTGTCCTTCGTTCTCCATCTCCCCCATCGTATGCATTGTCCAGCATGAAACATATCCGCTTGGCCGGTCCATCATGGTGATTGTTGGGTAGAATCTAGTATGGAGAAATGAGACATAGAGTAAGAACGTATCGGCAGCGGCCACAGTTTTGACACTGACCGTTTTAAATGACCTTGTTTGGTTTTAAGCCTTGATGATGACAAGGTTGTTGAGCTGAAAGCTTTCAGTCTTTTGGCACCACTTGGGGAGTCTGATGCAGATAAGTTAGCCAGTCTACACTCTTAGCCTTCCAGAAATATGAATTGATTAGAGCTTGGAAGGATTATTTGATGAGAAAGAGGAAAATCTCTCAGATAACGACGGCAGCGGGACTGCATGGTGAACGCGTACTTTGTCCGCTTTCGACTCGAGCGCAGCATCATTCATGTCGGCTTGCCCGTCCTCCGTCAAACTCCAGTTATCTTGACTGTGTATAAGCCTCTCCCTGCATCGCCACCACAAGTCGAAGTCCGTTAGCTCACCCAGAAGTAGCGCTCTTGTCGCACAGTCTGCTGTATTATCGCCTACACCCAGATGTCCCCATTGCTGTACGATAGGATGTTGAAGACCCCGCGTGAAGCTGAGCCGAAACTATGGCTCCATTAGCATCCACCGCTGTATACTTATATCGCCGATCCTAAGAAAACCGTCCCGAAATGGTTTCCACCGTTCCGCTAGCGTATAAGGAACCTCGTCCAACTCCAGAGCCTTCTGAGTGCCGTCAGATGCGTTTTTTCGGCCATGGTTACTTCCTTTAATATTAACTTTCCTTTGATTATGACGAGACCCAGCGGGATAAACAGTCTGGATTTTCTCACCATCTAAGATCATACTTTTGGTGCAACTAGCTGGTATCACGAAATTTACATGAAATTTGAAGCAGTCATTTGGGAGCTTATACATTCCTAGCTATCAATGCGCTAGGATCCGTAGTGTCCCAATTTAACCGTGTCCGACTGTACTGATTCTCTATCGGACAGTTAAAGTCTTGACTCGTTGCTGGACCATTTCCGCAACTCCATTCATGCGGATTGTACCCCCAACTTGGGTCCTGTTATCTTCCGTCCATTCTATCATAAGCTCTCCGGAAAGAATATCGCATTCTCATGTCTCATTCATCAACACTTCTTCCGCCTTAGGGAAGGAACGCCGCTCATTCTTCGCCAGTTTTTGAATGACCCTGATTATCGTGAAGGGGCCGTTCCCAATGTTAGCGTCGACAATGCATAAACGTGGATCGATCTATCCGCCGCCCGCTTTAAAATCCACTGATGGCGGGCGTCTTCCGGGTGCACATCAATACATTTTTTGTATATCCGCCGTGAAAACTAGGTCCCCCTCCGTTAGCGGAGGGCGGTCTGGAACTGACTCGATCTCACAAAAGCGCTTCTGCAATGCCTCGGTATCCAAAAGCACTTGATGACAGCGCAACTGGATTGATTTACCCACTTCCAGATAGGATCCATCAGAAGTGCATATTCTGAGCTATAGGCTCTGGCAGTCCGATCCTGGTGTCTGGCAACTGATTTGCGCCAACGTGACCACTCCTAGAATGCAGCAGTGGCGTGAAGCTGCGACTCGGCAAGAAGGAAGATGCTGAATCAACTAAAAGAAAAAATTTGGGTATTAATACTGCCGACTTCGAAACTGACTGTATACTTGCAGTGACGACCAACCCCGGGGCCGACCCCGAAAATCGCTCGGGTACCAGCCCGCTTCAGAGGTAGAGACTGTACAGCGTGTTCCGATACAATGGTTGCCTTAGATCCCTGATCAATGAGAGCATTAATGAAGGCTTATAGCCCGTTGACCGGATTTCGTTTCCTCGAAGAAACATTCGACGAAGTTGCCGAATGGCATCAGTAAGACGCGTTTGGGTTTTGATCCGACGTTGACGTTGCGGCGTTGAAGGCCGAACCGGCTGCGCGGGGTGTGAGTCGACGATTGATTATGAGCCATTACCGGGAAATGTAACAGCGTATGATGGCGCTGCCCGCAAACTTGGCAGCTCTTATTGCTGGTGCAGCGCGCCAGCGCATGCGACTTACTCAAACAACTGATTCATAATTTCGCTCAGTCCGAGGTTGCGCAACGACGCATAATACGGTCGCCATTACTGTAGTAACAGGCGCTATTCGCCCGTCTTATAGCATCCCTTATGACCAGCCGAGCATTCAAAAATGATTCCAATTCCTTGTAGGTTGGAACGATGGCACCGCTTCCTTGATGATGCTCCCAAGTGTTATGGCTTAATGCGCCAACCAGTGCAACGATTCCACGCCCAAGGCTGGACGCGTCGGAATGCAGCCAGGTAAACATTTATCATGCTTAACATCGACCTTATTAATTCTGTACAGTCTCTTTGCAGCCTGGATAAAGCGTAGATAGCGTTCATGTGGTGAGAAAAATCAAAAAGATGATTATTGTAACTTTTGTACTATGCGCACTTATCGAATCCCTAATGTACTTATATACAGCACCAAGACTTACATGATTTATGTGTATGAACACACTGTGACACTTTGTTGCAGTGTTATTATAAACATCCCAATTCAAGTGCATGTGTAACATGATCACATATATACGCTATGAACTTAAAGCGTTGACCACGCGTTTCTTCGCTGGCCGTCGCACTTTTACATACATAACAAAGAAAGCGCATAACACACCCCAATATAGCCAATATATATGTATACATAATGCAGCCGCTCCGCTGCTGGCTTTACCGGCAGCGCAGCTACGCGGCTTAGCCTAAGCATAGCCTTAATGATTTTGTACAAAACAGATATCGTCCAACAATTGGAGCGACAATTACATGTTCCTCCTAAATAAAGATCACCAAACTAAACCATTGTGTTATACACTTCAAAGGATATTATAAAATATATGGCATTAAAAGTTCACCACCAAGGACCAAGGACAGGAGTAACATCAAGAACAACAGCGACATCGGCAAAGGAAGCTGGACAACAAGAGAAAAACCACATCTGAGTGAGTAGAGTTGAGTAATGGGCAAGCAGCGCGGTGGTATAAACCACAAAATTAATAAAAGCATAGTCAAACTAAAGTGGCTAATATACAAACAATCGCCACCGCCTACATGGTCTACAGCACAGAAGTTACAAACCGAGCTTGACCATCTCATAGAGACCCTACGGGTTAAAAAAGAAGCCTCTCATTCTAACTCGCCAGATAATAATAATTAAATAAAAAACTTGTTAAAACTAAAACCTATCCACATACCAGCAGTACTGCCGAAACTAAAGAAGAGATGTCCTGTTGACTGCCAGGGAACACTATTCTCACCACATTGCGTTGAGACGTGCAATCAGAAGGAGCAAACGCCTGTGCCAACCCAGCACCGGCAACGCCGCGCACATCAAGCTGGCCAAGGAACCGACAGTGCCACAGAGGGCACAGAAGCTGGCCGCACTACAAAGAGTGCAGTAAACATAAAATCTTAAATATAGAATATATATAAATAGAATACTAATAATATAAAACAAAATTGAAAAATCGTGCGAAACACCTTTTGCGCGATAGCTGTACGAAATTAAAATGAGGTAGGAAACTGTCAAACCAAATATAAAAACCAAGAAAAAAAATTTCTAACGAAAATTATCAAATAAAATGTAGGTTAGGTATAACAACAGCATAATATCCAGACTCTCAAATAAGTCAGAAAGAATACCCATATAAAAATAAAATTACATTAATAGAAATTAATTATCCAACTGATATGGGGTTAATAGACAGTAAAACAGTGGACTCCACTGCAAATGTCACTTACAAAGTTGAAGTTGAGAATATAGACATGGGTTTAATAACCACATTATTGATTATCATCGTAGTAATAAAAATAATAAATTCTTATCCAATCTATGTTTGTTCTTCCGTTTGACACAATTTATATCGAAGACTCTATAAGCATGAAATGAAATGGCATCTATTGAATGCCGAATTAGTTGAAATCAAATTAAAATTTGATAAATCATACAAATGCTAAACGCAAAATAGGAATATTACAAACGTGACTATAAGTAAGCACGCAACGATATTAGTTGCCTGTTTCAATCAAGCACGATCATTGATACACGACAACAGAGAAAAACTAAATACTCACCATTGGTTGTATGTATCACGATTTTTACATAGATTAAAAAAAAAACTAAATAGTATTAAAACAAAGTACTCACAGGATATAACAATACCCTCAATATTAAACACTCCAGCAGTAGTCGAAGAAGATACAAATACAGATATAGACTCTGTTAGCGATTCCGAAGTAGCAAGCGATTCAGAAAATATAATAAAAATAAGAAAAAAACTGCTCAATAGACAAAGTAAAATACATCATGGAAGCTGGCACGTTCAGCACCATGGACGAGGCCTCATCGAAATTTGTTAATAGTTGCACAGAAGCAACAGGGCACACTAATAGCGTCCTGTGGGCAACAAAACAATAATAGAGGTAGCCGTGGAAGCTACCGAGGAAGGGCCAACTACAACAACAACGGCAATCCCCGATACAATAACAATAATAGAGGCAGAGGACAGTAGAGAGGAAATTACAGGGGTCGCGGTAACTTAAGTCGCGGCAACGGTAACAATAACCTCTCTAACGTACGTGTAACACAGAGCAGTTCGAAAAACTGCCAGACACCTTTAGATACCCAAAATTAAATAAAAAAGTACACACAATAAACTTTAGTCTGAATATGTTTGTAACCTTCAAGAACATTTCTAGAAACAGTACTCTCACATTTCTGCTAGACACAGGAGCAGATATATCAGTAATTAAAGAAAACTCAGATGTTTTTAATAACATCAATAAAGAAAAAACTGTAAATATTCAAGGCATTGGACATTGCATTTTCACGTCCAATGGCTTAATCCAAATTGAGCTACAGACAGATAAATATATTATTCCACATAATTTCCATTTAGTCCTTACAAATTTTGCAATACCATGTGATGGAATAATAGGAGTTGACTTCATAAAAACCTTTAATTGCAAACTAGACTGTGAACCAGAAAATAGTTGGTTCATATTAAGACCAAATAACCTAAAATACCCCATTTATGTTCCAATAAAATTCAGCTCCGGTATTAATTTAATACTATTACCAGCAAGATCTGAAGTTGTCCGAAAGTTAGACATTAACTTAATAGAAGATAATGTCTTAATTCCTAACCAAGAAACTACATCTGGTATTTATGCTGCAAATACAGTGGAATACAACCAATAATGACCAATTAGTCGACTTAAATAATATCAATTATAAACCTCTTTCGAATTATGAAATAATTCAAACAAACCAAAGTTCGAAAACAGAAGAAGTCATAGCTCAATTACAGAAACATTTTCCAAAACAATTTAAGTCACAACTCACTGAAATATGTTCAAAATATAGTGATATATTCGGACTTGAAACCGAATCAATCACAAGAAATAATTTTTAGAAACAATTTTAATTTAATTTTTTAATTTTACAAACAGAGCACCGCATAGTCATCAAGAAGAGATAAAGGAACAAGTAAATAAGCTAATAAAAGACAATATAGTTGAAGAATCTGTATCCGAGTATAATAGCCCTCTTTTATTAGCACCCAAAAAAACACTTCCAGGTTCAGACGTTAAGAAACGGAGATTAGTAATAGACTATCGCCAAATAATTAAAAAATTACTGTCCGATAAATTTCCCCTACCCAAGATCGACGACATTCTAGATCAACTTGGTAGAGCTAAATACGTTTCATGCCTTGACCTTATGTCAGGATTTCATCAAATAGAGCTAGAAGAAAGCTCAAGAAATATAACGTAATTTTCAAGAAACAATGGATCATATCGCTTCACGCGAGTGCCATTTGGTTTAAAAATAGCACCAAATTCATTTCAGAGAATGATGAAAATGGCATTCTCGGGTCTACCACCATCACAAGCATTCCTTTATAGGGACGATCTAATCGTCATTGGATGTTCAGAGCAACATATGATCAAAAACCTAATCAATGTATTTGAACTCTGTAGAAAAAATAACCTCAAATTACATCCGCAAAAATATTCATTCTTTATGAACGAAGTGACATTTCTTGGTCACAAGTGCACAGATAAAGGAATACTTCCAGATGACAAAAAGTTTGATGTCATCATGAATTATCCCGTACCACATGATGCGGACAGTGCTAGACGATTCGTTGCATTCTACAACTATTATCGACGTTTTATAAAAAACTTCGCCGATTATTCACGTCCCATTTTTATGGACAGACGAATGCCAAAAAGCATTTCTGTATTTAAATAAGAAACTTATGGAACCAACCCTGCTGCAATACCCCGATTTTAGCAAAGAATTTTTGCATAATTACTGATGCAAGTAAGCAAGCATGTGGAGCAGTTTTAACCCAAAACTATAACGGACTCCAACTTTCAATTGCATACGCATCGAGAGCGTTCACAAAAGGTGAAAGCAATAAAAGTACTACAGAACAGGAATTAGCAGCAATTCACTGGGCGATATTACATTTTTGACCATATATATATATGGAAAACATTTTATAATTAAAACGGATCACAGACCTTTAACATATTTATTTTCATGGTCAACCAAAGTTCAAAGTTGACACGCATGCGGTTAGAATTAGAAGAATATGACTTTACAGTCGAGTATCTAAAGGGTAAAGACAATTTTGTAGCAGACGCTCGATCCAGGATAACAATATCCGAATTAAAAGACATACAAAATAAAATCCTGACAGTCACTACCAGGTACCAAAGTAGACCGACCGAATTTCTGCGCAGAAAATAAAAAATTTGAATTGCCAAGGCAATCTACAGAAAAAGCTTCTCAGCCCAACGTATACAACGTCATTAATAATGACGAAGTACGTTAAGTAGTGACCTTGCATATAAAAGATATGCTATGTCTCTTTAGACATGGTAAGAAAATTATAGCAAGAATAGATATTGGCGATATATACACAAATGGAAATATTGATTCCATGGAACTATTCCAGAGGCTGAAAAATAAGCCGGTATATTAAAAATAAGCCAATTAAAAATAGCACCGTGGGAAAATATATTTAAAAAATTTCAAAAGATAATTTAAAAATATGGGCAATGAAATATTGAACACGTTAAAGTAGCGTTTCTCAACCAAGTTGATTATGACATCAATTAAAAATGGAGGAATGAGCTATATTGTCTACACTACATGATGATCCAATACAAGGAGGTCATCCAGTACCAAAAACGTTGCACCCATCGAAAAGACATTACTGGAAAGGTATGACTCGTGATATAACAGCACTAGGAAATATAGCAAAAATGCCAAATCTAAAATAATAAAACATAATAAACCCCATTAACCATAACTGAAACACCAGTAAAAGCTTTTGACAGAGTTATAGTGGATACAATTGGTCAATTACCAAAGTCAGAGCAAGGAAATGAATATGCAGTCACACTTATATGTGACTTGACTAAATATTTAGTAGCTATACCAGTCGCAAACAAAAGTGCAACAACAATAGCAAAAGCAATATTTGAATCTTTTATTCTCAAGTACGGTGCAATGAAAACGTTTATTTCGATTGTAAAATCATTGCAAATATTTAAAAATACAAAATATAACATCAATGCCATCATCACCAAACTGTCGGAACAACATCAGAAGAAGTAATGAACATCTATAAATATAAAAATGAATTGCTGTTCGTTAGTCTCGCTAAAACTCGAGAATGGCTGAACGGATTTATCTTATCTTGGTCTTGAATTATTCGTGGAGGTCTAGGGAAGGTTTAAAAGGTGAGAAAAATTCGATTAATTGCCGGGAAAATCCTCAAAACAGTATTTTTAATTAAACGTTTTCTAAATAAAATAAAGTAATTTGTAATTTATTACCGCTGTATAAAGTTCCAATTCGCATGCGCGTTGAAGATGATCTCATTAAAAATAAAAAAAAGTAAAAGTGAATAAATACAACAGATACATAGTCTCACAGCTCAGTATATGGCTTCGAGAAAATTAATTTTAGCTAACTTCGAGTGTGATTAAGATTTATTTTTTTTAATAAGACTTTGTGAAATAGAAAGATAAATCTTAAGTTGTATCACAAACGTTAAATTATAAATCTTAAGTTAAATTTCTGAACGCAATCATAATATTTCACATGAGATTTGACAACCAACTAATATGTGATCCATCCTGTCTGTCGCTTTTCAGTCAGAGCACGGAAAAAAGTATTACGATATTATATTGTGTTACGAGTTACGATATCTATGAATGCATCCTTCTATCTTTGTGGCTACGTGCCCAAGACTTCTTTACTTTGGTGATCCTTTGTAGTAGTGATTCCAAGTAATGTGCTCTTTTTGTTGATAGTGACACTTACTGCTAAATAAGCGGGAAATTTACAATTTACAATGCCGAGGAGAAGACGACCTAACGTAGGTCGTCGTAGTGAATCGGAATATTACAAAGCTGCATCGTGCTAACCGCACTGATGACCAGAGACAGAGAGATAAGAAAATAGTCGTATTGCTGTCAGAATTGCGTTCTTTAGTGAGTGACAATGTGGGGATACGTTCCGAATCCAGCTCCGTGCACATCAAACACAACAACAGCAAGCTAGACATAATGAAATTGAGCGAATCCGCAGACGCAGTGCTCCTGTGATTCTTGAACGAGCTGCATTCCACTATGATCCGGCAATTGAATATTGTGCCGACAAATCAGTAACAATTGGGAAAATGAAAACAATTTGTAAATATTGTAAGGCGTTAAAATACACTGGTGAATCTACTGGATTATGTTGTGCTAAAGGCAAAGTAAAATTGCCACAATTGGTCCCACCACCAGATCCTTTACGCTCTTTCAGCTTCTGGGATTGGAAATGATTCTAAGCACTTCAACATTCAGAAATATAACAACTGTTTCCAGATAATAATTCCATTATCTAGTATATACAAGACAATTTCATGCCCACTTTCAAGGTATTATATAAGAATATTTTTTTATATTATTCAAGTTTGTACTAAAATAAATATATATCGGAAATAATTAATGGACAAATTTTTAAAAATTACAGATACAAGGACAAATTTATCACTTACTGGGAACTCTGTTACCACTACCTGATGCAGATCATCAATTTTTACAAATTTATTTAATGGGCAATTAAATGCGGAAATTAATAATCGTTGTGCTCACAATCCAACAGTGAAGAGAACCATTGTCCAACAATTGCCAAATGTTTCTTCATCAGAATAACAATCATCAGTTCCTGCTCAAAATCACATTGATACGGATGCCGGTGACGCCATAACATTATTATTCGAGCTGACGAAAACACCTGCCGGTGAACACACAAGGAGGTTCAATTCACCTACCATTGATGCTTTATTTAATAAATGCTTTTTCTCTAATACGGATTGATTTGTTTGTTTTAAAATCATTTTATACAAAAGATCCAGTCTTTTCTTCTATTAATAAGGCAGTACGAAGTATACCGGCATACGTAATCAATATATACGATCCTTCATATTTTTTTGTTTATTGTTTCAACACAACCCCTCTATGGCACATCACTGTCATATGAAACTGTGTTTGGAAAGACAAGCAGTCGACCAGAATACATTAATACCATAAGTCATATGAGTTCTATACAACATAGATGATTATGCTTCAAAGTAATATTAAATTAATAGTTTATTAAAAAACCGAATCTGCTGACTTAAATAAACATAAAAATAAGAAATTATATGATCTCCACGTGAGGGCCCGCTGCCGCCACGGTTAAGAAGCGTTGTCCCGGCTTGGTCTCACACACGAACACCACCGATCTCCGCTTCGCTTTAACGAGGCAGACAACAGGAATCGGTGATATCTGTTAAGTTTAGTCTTATGCTTGAATCACAATAAAGCTGACGTGAAATATACCCCCGACGCCCCCGCTTCTCATTTACATTGAAACCTTACGGGTTCATTTTCTCGACTGCGCCGTGGGACTTATTGGCCACCACCGAGAAGGAATCTTCGCAGGCAGGATCGCCCCCCAAACATTTTGGTCCTTCGAGCCGGATTTTGTTGAAGGATATCCTCCAATGACGGAAGCTCCGGCATATCCGCCAAGATAAGTATGCGTTTCCTTTTCGCCTGTCTCACTATCGCGATCTGCAACAGTCACAACACACAATTTCTGGTCGCACTTTAAAAATTTCCCCTTATTTGGTCCAACTCCCAGTCCGAGTTTCTGACACCGAGGCAGTGAAGAATTACAATTTATATTCGCCTCCGCCATTTTCCTCATCATTACCATTTCAGTTCCTGTCGGCTTGCAACAGCAGCCTATGTGCTGACCGTACGACGGCGAACTTTTTTTTGCAGAGACAGTGAACAGAAAAATAAGTGTAGCAAAAAAAATGAATAAGTTGGCCCTGGCCAGCTGGTGCGCTGTTTTGGGAGTCCATTTATTGGCCAGGACACCGAGTTGCGCCGCTGCCGCAATATCTTTTCTGACTTTTTTTTGCCATGTCCATACACAATTTTCTTCGCGAAACTTATACAGTCCACTTCTCGACGCTCCACTATGCCAACACAAGCTCCCACTCATACTCCAAATTCATAATTCCACATATGTATGATATTTTCTACCTCCGATTTCAGAAACAAAAAAACAATATAATAATAAATAAACCAAACCCATATAATATTAAAACCAATTATTAATACCAACTACTAAGTAAATCTAAAGTGAGCCACGCGCCACCAATAAAGTTCCTATTCCTATCAATTCCGCCACCGCGAGGCCGTGTATCTATGTTTTGCTTCATAACCGCAGCGCCCTTTTATTCGCGACCGAGCTTTTAAGACCGAGCAGCTCCTCGGATTGGAATAATTAAACATTTGCGGCTTGCAGTGTACAACATTAACATTTTCAACGAATACCAGCATAACCAACATTCAAATTCAATCCGCACAGGTGCAACTGCGCTTGGTCTGTTTATTTATTATTTCTCATCCACTTCGTGCCCGCAAAGCTCATCATGTTGTACCCCTGAATTTGTGGCCATCATCTTCAGCACCACTCGCATCAGCCATGATGACACCCAAGCAAGCTATTCTCCACCAACAGGAGCCGACTGCCAACGCCGAGCTCCTCGGCTTAAACAATTTGCTGAACGCCTGCGCCTTGTCATCACGTATTCGAATTCATCGATACAAACTCACAGTATAAGCAGCATCCACATTCAATCCACTGCGCTCGTTCTGCTTGTTCTTCCTTATTTCTCATCCACTTCGCCACCGCAGAAGCCGTGCGTGTACTATTAGCTTAAATTCTCATCATCGGCGCCGCCACCATCAGCATAACACCAGGCGAGCTTTATTTCCCCGAGACTAAGAAGTGAGTTGTTTATTAATTGCACCAGTCAGATGTTCACTAATCAAAATCTAACACATTCATTTGACTCTGTCTTCTTCGATTTTTGTTTGCAGGAAACCGACCAGTACGTGTGCCTGGGCTTGATAAATCCCCAGTCCAATAATTAATCGATCTCAGTTGTTCACTTCATCCTCCATTCGACTGCTTTTTTTCATGTCGATGGTGCCTGCCGCTGGACAGATTAGCAGCGCCTTGATCAGCAGCGTTCACTTCCTGGCAAATCTCCACGCGGGGAACGATCTATAAGAACCGCATCCGATCGCCGATAGTGTCAAGTCCATAGGAACCAATAGGCCGTGTGGAAAGGTAAAAGTTATGAGAGCTGCTTCGAACTGCTCTCCGCGTCAGACGACGGCGCGGCCACCTCGACAGTGCTGGAGTCAAAAAAGTGCCGGCTCTTGCTCTCCGTTTGTGGAGTGTGCCAAACTTGCGGGAACAAATCTCACAAGCCGCCCTCTCGTCGAGCTGGGGCGGGTTGCATTCGTGTGCACACACCCTCCACGGCCGGGTGTCGTTCCACCAGTGGACACAGAGGTTTTCGCAGCCATTATCTTCGTAGCCGCTCGGAGACCTGTCACGGCGATTGCATACCAGTCCTCACCCCATCGAGGCTTGCTCCCCGCCCCTCCTTCCAAGGACCCCAGTGGCGACGCGGAATCCCCATCGTGTCCAAGGCCCCCCTCACCAATAAAGAGTTCGCCTCAGCGTGGCGAAGCCTCACCGAACGCTTCGAAAATCAACGGTATCCTGACCGGCAGCTCAAGGTCCTTCAATATCAGGCTGTGCCTCGGGAATTCGGAGTCGCGCTGAAGGATCTCCGGGCGCGTTCAAGTTGCCTGGCAGCCTTAGAGATGTCTTTTGGGTTCAAGTGGAAGACAGATGTGTCCCTGGTCTATGGTGTCCACCAAGCTTAAAAATCACACTTTCCGCTGTGGGAGCAATGCATACACAATAAAGCCGAAATTCCAACATGGAAGGAGTCTGATGTCTTTTTGACAAGTCATCCGCCAAGATCGGCACCCACGAGCGCGCCAATTCGCAGGCTCAACTCGTACGGAGCCCAAGTCGCTTGCCAAGATAGATGCTGTCCTGCGAAATTCGCCCTGCTCGATTATGTACCACATTTTTCTGGAAATGGATGTGAGTGGTGGCTCCGGTCTGTGACGAAGGGAAACAGCTCTGCCCTAAACCATTTCAGCCAAGGGCGCTAGGCAACGGGACTGCACAAGTGCACGTGTCCTCTGTCCGTACCGGCATCACACTCTTCTACCGCGGTAACCCCTTCGCAACCGCTCCAAGTCCGTAGGCATGACGACACCAACCCGCGTCCGCTTGACGATTCAGATGCTCAGACGAACACTCTGACATACAAGTGTTCTTCGCTTCTGGTTCGGGAGCCATCCTATTGGGCACCGCCCTCGTAGCATATTTGTCATCTCGGGTGCAACTTTCAGAGCACGAGCCTGATATCAACTTAGGGTCCAAAGCGTTTCATCACCGACCACTATAGAAGCTGATTAAGCTCCCTTTTAGACGGAAACTCCAACCCAAATCTCCGGCCTTAATCAGCCCATTTCTGCGTAGTCTACCAATTGTCAACTTCTGAATTCCGGGGACCTGCCCCAGACCCATCTCAACTCGAGACTGCAGCGTGTGCTGCCCGGCAACTGGCTGGTAACCTGCCTCGTATCCGGTTCCACAGAGATCTTTAAAGGGGCTGCCCGACGTCCCCCTGGCAGATCCCAAGTTCTTCGAGAGCTCCCCAAATTGACGTACTGATAGGAGCCAATATTCTGCCTTCTGTCCTCCTCGGACAGGAGACTATTTTTGGATGGATGCTGAAAGCCCTTTGTCTCCTGCCAGCCCGCGGAGTCAGTGCTTTCTCCACACGATTGGCTTACAGCCACGACGATTCGCTGGACCAGCTTCTCACAAAATTCTGGGAGGTGGAGGAAAGCCCTACACGTATCGTCCCGGAAGCCGATCAGGTCTGCGAGCGCAATTTTGTCCAGACTACCCCTGAGGAAGAAGAAGTTTCTCCAACAAGCCATTCAGCGTCCTATTATCTTCCGCACCATGCGGTGTTCAAACCCGACAGTACGACCTCCAAGGTACGGGTAGTATTTAATGCGACTAGCCCTTCCGCAATCGGAACCAGTCTGAATGACATGCTTTATGCAGGCCCGGTCCTGCAGTCCTCTGATTACGATTAAAGTGTAATATTCATCTCAATACTAGTCAAAAGGGCGGAATATTAACGATTCGGGTAAACCCTAAACACACTTCTCTCCAATGCATCCTATTTCGCAGCCCCGATGGGAACATCCACATTAGGCTAAAAACCGTCAACTTTGGAGTCAAATTAGCCTTTGCGATTCGTGTCCTGGACACTACGCAGCAGAGAGTCGAGGTATCCGCAGGCCAGTCAAATTATCCGACAATTTATGTATGTTGACGACGTTCTAGCAGGGGCAGACTCCAAAATTGAGGCGCAGAAGGCAGTCCGCGAGCTGGAGGGGGCCCTGGGTTCGGCAGGGTTCCCACTCAAAAATGGACTTCCAATTGCAAGGCGATTCTAGCAGCGTCAAGCGACCATCTCTCCGGCGACTCATGGAGACGACGACAAGCGCCGCAGAATCTTCAAATGAATAGAAGAAAGCAACAACGAGTTTTCTATTTCATTCCACCGGAACACGAAATGCCTGGTCCTCCCAAATTGCAGGAGTTGTTCCGATCCAGCGGGCTGACTAGCCCCTTATTCTGGGCGAAGATGTTCATGCAGGACCTTCGCTGCAGCATCGTTGAGATGACGTCCTTCCTCGCGATCTCTGTCAACGATGGGTGGATTTCCTAGGGAGTTACTCCGCGCTCGAACAAGTCCGCATCCCTCGATGGGTCGCGTTCCGACCACATCTGAACATCGAGCACCATGGGTTCTGCGATGCTTCGGAAAAGGCATACGGGGCCGCCATTTATGTCCGCGTAGAGGTTGGGTCCACGGTTATGGCGAACCTGCTAACGGCAAGGACGCGAGTGTCCCCAATAACTCCCTCAGTTGAGGTCGGGGCCCTCCTTGTTATCCGAAATGGCTCATGCACCTCTCCAAAATGCGCCAGGCCGGCAGTCACCCTACACTGCTGGGACCAACTCAACAATTGTCCTCGTTCGGTTCGCAAACCAGAGTGTAACTGGACAACGATCACAGCCTCCGCGGATTCATAAAGATTACCCAGCTCACCGATGTGGAGAAATGGGCGCATGTTCGCTCCGATCAGAACCCAGCGGATCTCGCTAGCCGGGGGGTAATGCTCCAAGACCTCGCGGTCAGTCAGTTGTGGTGGCACGGTCCCGCCTGGATGCAGAGGCCTCGCTCCGAGTGGCCCACTCAAGGCAGTGCTTCTCCAGTGACTGAGCTCAAGAAGCGAGCCGTCAAGGTCCACGCCGCGAAGGCTCCCCAGAAGATATTCTTGAGCGGTTCTCCACAATCGATAAGGCGTTGCGGGTCCTCGCCTATGTCCATCAGGAGCAAATTTCCCTCCGAGGATTCCCTGACAGCCACTGAAATTGCGGCGGCCGAACGCCTGGTGGCCGCCACGCAACACCACGTTTTTTTCTCCGAGATTAGATGCTTAAGCCAAAAGTGTAAGGCCGCCAGCAGCCGTCCCATGCTCAAATTTGACCGCTTTCCCTTGATTCGCTTCTGAGAGCCTGCGGGCAGGTCACGGCCTGCGAGACTCTCCAATATGTAAACACCTCCTCGTCCTCCCGTCCATTCCTTATGTTCTCGCCTTCTTGCCACTTCATCGCATAACGCTGCACGGCGGTCATCGAGCCACTAACAATACTCCTCTAATAATTAAATTATCAATTGCAGAAGATCCAGCTCGGTCAAATGAATTATCTATTCGTGCCGGAGTCATCATGCAGAGGGAGAGGACGTCGTTCTGTCATCCTCACCCCTGCGCACCGGCATGACCACCTTGACATCAAGAATTACACGGGCCGAGCCTGTCTGATTACGAAGGGGTATGTTCTAGTGTTCGTGTGCTTCACCACTAGGGCCATCCATTTGATACCTCTCTTCTTTCGCCCGTTCGTGTCCGGCAGAGATCTGCCAAGTTAAATCAACAACGGGAAGACCTTGTAGGGGCGGCTGCCTACTCTCCCACGATTTTCTCCAAAGCTTGAAAGGGGCGGTGACAAGCGCCTATTGCCATCAACAGCTTCTCTGGCATTTCATTCCTCCGGGGGCCCCCCACATGAGAGGCTTGTGGGAAGCAGGCCTCAAGAGCTTTAAGACCCTGTTCTATAAGTCTACAGCCACACGGAAGTACTCGTTTGAAGAACTGGCCAAGCTCCTGGCAAGAATCGAAGCATGCCTGAATTCGCGCCCAATCGTCCCCATGTCCGAAGACCCCGCCGACTTGTTGGCTCTTATTCCGGGACATTTTCTTGTTGGAGGGCCCCTCCTCGCCACGGTGGAACCCGAAGTGAAGGGGGCCACAACGTCCATGGTCAACCGGTGGCAGCACTTGAAGGCTCTCGAGCAACAGTTCCGGCTGCGATGGAAGGAAGAGTACCTCAAGGGACTACACCACAAACGGAATCGTCGGCAGGCCCCTCAAGAGACCTTTCATCGGGTAATCGTGGTACGAACGACAGCCTTTCCCGTCCAATGAATGGCGGTTAGGGAGAATCGGACAATCTCCAGGAATACGACGGCCATGTTCGTGGGGCTGGACTAACCACACTGCACGGGGACTCCTTAAGCGCTCTGTGCCAAAGGCTGTCCTCTCCTTGATCGGACATGCCCCTGCCCACAATGGTCCAATGGTCCGACGTCATGTGTCTGTTCGTCATCACAATCCGTCATTCCAATACGAAATTCACATGTGCCCTTAATTCCCGTTATTTTTTTTTGTCATTCCGGCAGACCCAGCACGATGCCTCCGCGTCCACGCACCGCTATCGCACAAGAGGGCAGATGTACTCAAGAATTATACCGTTGCCGAGTGCCGTCGGGATGCCATCCATACGAAAATGCCGCCGTTTTGCGCCTGACGCTGCGGGAGCAACTGGCGGTACTGGCTAACCACTACTGTCCAGCTGTTTTCGCCCACGAGCATTCGGACGGACATGCCAGCGAGGGGACTGCTGTAAAACGTTGGATGCCGCGCTCGGCGAAAATGCGCGCCGGTCAGGGAACGCCGTCCGCCCCTTTCTGGCAACCGGCAGCCTGTTCCAGGACGCCCCTCCGCCACTCCACCAGTGACTGCCACCATCCGCCACGTCCATCGCGCAAAGGCAATGCACTCCGACATCCTCCAGGGGCGCCTGCAGGGTGCGGCCTCAGCGCCGACGCTGTAACGCTGCTGCAGCGACCGAGCGTCAAGGTGATGCAGCCCGGCTTCCTGAAGATTCAGGATGGACTGCTGCCAGTGGCCCGACATCTTGGTTGGGTCGTGTCTGGGGCCTGCCATCAGCCATAGCTGCACCGACCCTGTTGCAATCCGATGCAAGATCCATGTCACGTGAGGGGCCCGCTGCCGCCCGGTTGAGCTTTATCCGCTTTCTCTCACGCTCCGAACGCCGCCGGATCTTCCCGCTCTCGCTTTAACAGCAAAGCAACCGGGAGCTGGGGGCGGTGTGGGCAGATTTTAGTCTTATGCATGAATCACAATAAAGCTGACGTGCCATGTACCCCCGACGCCCCCGCTTCATTTCTGCACTCGATGACCGGTTCATTTTCTAGACTGCGCGGTGGGACATATTGGTCACCACCGAAAAGGAATCTCCAGCCGTAGCACCCAAACAGATTCAAAAGCAAAGGAGATACTTTTTATCCATAGGAGATAAAGTTTTACTGAGAAATGAAGTAGGACATAAGCTAGATTTCCAATACATAGGGCCCTATAGAAAGAAAAACTCGAAGGCAGAGATAATATAATTATATCCGGAAACAATAACAAAAGTAAACAGTTCATAAGGATAAAATAAAAATTTTTAATTCTTAACTGTAAAATATTAACTGTTTTAAACTTGAATAAAAGCCCAATACAATGCAAAAATATATATAAAAATTTACATAAAAATAAAAATAACAAAAAAAATAAAAAAATGTTTAAGTAAAAACACAAAATCCGTATAAAAAAAATTATTATTACATAATATTGAAATTATTACATTTTAAAATAATCAAATATATAACATAAAATACTTCACTTAGTTACGTTATTTTTCAAAAGGAGGGAGATGTAATATCACACTCATCGAATCCCTACTGTACTTATATACAGCACCAAGCCATACATAATTTATATATATGAATATACTGTGACACTTTGTTGCAGTGGTATTGTAAACATCCCAATTCAAGTGCATGTGTAACATGATCACATATATGCGCTATAAAGTGCTGACCACGCGTTTCCTCGCTGGCCGTCGCACTTTTACATACATAACAAAGAGCGCGCATAACACATCCCTTCAGCCAATATATATGTATACATAATGCAGCCGCTCCGCCGCTGGCTTACCGGCAGCGCGGCTACTGGGCTTGCTAACGTATAATGATATTGTCAACAATCCGTAACTCATCATGTTGCTCCTAAATAAAGATCACAAAACTAAACCATTGTGTTTTACACTACAAAGGAACTATTAAATATATGGCATCAAAAGTTCACCGTGATACAAAGGGAATGTTAACGTAGTGGAGGATAAGCGCTCGATCGAACTTTACTACCTTAACGCTCAGTGTTATACAAATTAATTGACTCTTTCTAGGGTTCAGTTTGCGCAGGACCTAAAACAATTTTATAACTTTATTAACTTAAGCGTAAAAACAATTTATATCTTCCTCGCTTACATTTAATAATTCTACTGCACCTCACCTTCGCCGATCTTTTTGCGAAGTTCCTTTAAACAACATATTCTCCCTCAACCAATTCAAGTCAGATATATTTTTTTGCTATGCCCAGTTCGAACTTAATCTTCAGACCCATCTTAAACGAAAGCTCTTATTATGGGTCTTCAACGTGTAAAGCCATTATATTTACCTGGTCCCGATGAAATATCAGGCTGCGTGTTTAGGTACTGTGCTGAGGCCCCGTGTAACCCCCTTCTTAAGTTGTTTACCTTATCTTTAGAATCTTCAGAATTTCCTCTTCTTTGAAAGGAATTTATTGTTATTCTTCTCCACAAAAAAAAAAGGGAGCAAATTGGATGACAG